>CAUYON010024624.1:0-16639 GCA_963573935.1 Arctocebus calabarensis | reverse complement strand
TTTTTTTTGAGGACAGAGCCTCAAGCTGTCACCCTGGATAGAGTGCCGTGGCATCACAGCAACCTCCAATTCCTGGGCTCAAGCGAGTCTCCTGCCTCCACCTCCCAAGTAGCTGGGACTACAGGCGCCCGCCCCAAAGCCTGGCCGTTTTTGGTTGCAGCTGTTATTGTTTGGCGGGCCCGGGCTGGATTCAAACCTGCCAGCTCAGGTGTACATGGCTGGCGCCTTAGCCCGTTGAGCCACAGGCGCAGAGCCTTCTTGCATAGTTTTAACTTTATAGGGATGTGTCTAATCTTTGATTAAATATAATGGTTATCGTAGCCTTTTGGTAAATACATTTCTGTTCCTCACTTGCTTTTAAATGGGTATTTAGTTTAATGAAATGCTTTTTCAGTTTCTCAGATAAAAAATTTGCAGCAAAAATCTGATTCCTGTATTATTTTCGTTAGGGTGATCAGCCTATGACCTACTAAAGAGAGATTGCCAAACAAAATAAGTGGGAAAATCAGATGGAACCAAGAATGATGGATCCCTGTTCAGTTGGAGTCCAGCTTCGTACCACAAATGAGTGCCACAAAACCTACTATACTCGTCACACAGGTTTCAAGACTTTGCAAGAATTGTCATCAAATGATATGCTCTTACTTCAACTTAGAACTGGAATGACACTTTCTGGGAACAATACAATTTGCTTTCATCATGTAAAAATTTACATTGACAGATTTGAGGATTTGCAGAAATCATGTTGTGACCCATTTAACATACACAAAAAACTAGCCAAAAAAAATTTGCATGTAATTGACTTAGATGATGCCACTTTTCTGAGTGCAAAATTTGGAAGACAACTTGTACCTGGTTGGAAGCTTTGTCCAAAATGTACACAAATAATTAATGGAAGTGTGGATGTTGATTCTGAGGACCGCCAGAAAAGAAAACCTGAATCAGATGTGTGTATAATAGTCATTTTTCCTACTATGAGACTTCTACAATGTGAAGTTTTGTTTAACTATGAAGAAATCATATTTATATAATTACTATACTTATTAGCATATATGGATTTAAAGTTGGGGAAGTAGAAGTAGAAGGTTTTTCTGAATATTTCCATATATCCAAGGTCAAGACTGAGTGATAAAGTAGGCCTGGGAAAGGAATGATACTGTATCCCTGAGACTCCAACGTACAACTTTTAGTGTTAAGAAATAAGGAGTGGTTTTTAGAACATTCTGGCAAAACCACAATTTAGTTTCTTTTGTAATACCAAAGTAATCAGTGGGACATGCCAGCCAGCAAGGGTCTTTATTTATAGCAAGAAGAATTCCCTTTATTATGAAAAACATGGAAATAATTGTCCTAATAGCATCAGAGAAAAGACTTGCAATAATTGTTTTTTATTTCAATTTTTGTTTCTCCTTTAACACTATTCAATTCTTGTTTGAGTTTTTTAAATGCTTGTGAGTTTGCTGTTAGCTCTACATTCTTACTTGTTGGGGTCAAGGCTAATTTTAGGACTCCCTACAATCAAGAAACATACATTTACATTGTGAAATATTAAATATTTTATACCTGTCTCCCTTGTTCACTTGCTTACAAGCAAATTAACCACATCGGAGCAATTTTTCGTGTAGAACAAGGACAAGTATGTCAAGGGAGCACTTGTCCAAAATTTTTTTCTTTCTTTTTTTTTTTTAACCAATGTTAGTATTTTGTTGGGGATTCATTGAGAGTACAAAGAACCAGGTTACACTGATTGCATTTGTTAGGTAAAGTCCCTCTTACAACTGTGTGCTGCCCCCAAAAGGTGTATCACACACTGTCACTCACCCCCACCCCCTCCCTCCTTGCCTCTCTCTGCTCTCCCCTTCCCTAAGCTCCCCCCCCACTAAGTCATTAATTGTCCTCATATCAAAATTGAACACATAAGATTCATTTCTCCTCCAGTCTTGTGATGCTTTACTAAAACTAATGTGTTCTACTTCCATCCAGCATAATACCCAGGATGTAAAGTGTTCATCTTTTTTAATGACTGAATCGTATTCCATGGTATACATATACCACAGCTTGTTAATCCATTCCTGGGTTGGTGGGCATTTAGGCTGCTTCCACATTTTGGCAATTATAAATTAATTTGCGATGAAAGGAATTAGAACTCTTGAACAGACCAATATGAAGTACTGAAATTAAAACAACTATAAGAAAGTTTCCAATAACAAAAACAAAAACAAACAACAACAACAAAAAAAACAGTCCTGAACCAGATGGTTTCACACTAGAATTCTACCAAACCTTCAAAGAAGAGTTCATAACTATATTGCAGAACCTGTTCCAAAACATGGAGAAGGCAAGACACCTCACCATATTCTTGTATCAAGCAAATATCACTCTGATACCCAATCAGGAAAGAATGAAATGAAAAATGAACACTTTAGACCAATATCCTTAATTAAAATTGATGCAAAAATACTCAACAAAATCCTAGCAAATAGACTACAGCTACATATTAATTATACATCATGATCAAGTGGGCTTTATCCTAGGGATGCAAGGCTGGTTCAACATACACAAATCCAAAAATGTAATTCACCACACAAATGGACATAAAAACAAAGAGCATATGATCCTCTTAATAGGTGCAGAAAAAAATTTTACAAAATTCGACATCCTTTTTTGGATAAGAATACTTAAGAAAATAGACATAAATGAGATATTTCTTAAACTGATGGGTGCCTTCTACAACAAACTCACAGCCAATATCATACTGAAGGGAGAAAAACTGAAAGCATATCCACTTAGGACTGGAACTATACAAGGATGCCCACTATCACCACTACTATTCAATATAGTGCTAGAAGTTCTAGCCAATGCAATCAAGAGAAATATAGCAAAGCTATCCAAATGGGGACAGAGGAGGTCAAACATTCTCACTGCACTGATGACATCTTATACTTAGAAAACTCCCAGTACTGAACAATGAGACTCCTGGAAGTGATCAAGAATTATAGTAATGTCTTGGGATATAAAATTAATATCCCCAAATCAGTAGCCTTTATATACAGCAACAAGAGTGAAGCTGAGAATCAAATCATAGACACTGTTCCTTTCACAGTAGCTTCAAAGTAAATGAAATATCTTGGAATATAGCTGATAAAGGATGTGAAGGATCTCTACAGAGAGAACTATGAAACACTGAGAAAGTAAATAGCAGATGTTAACAAATGAAAGAACATACCCTGCTCATTGCTGGGAAGAATCAACATTGTTAAAATGTCCATACTACTAAAAGTGATCTACAAATTTAATGCAATCCCCATTAAAGTACCAACATCATACTTGTAAGAACTTGAAAAAAATAGTTCTTTGTTTCATATGGAACCGGAAAAGAGATCTGAATAGATAATGCAATTCTAATAAATAAGAACTGATCTGAAAGCATTGTGTTACAAGACTTCAGGTTACACCACAAGTCTATGGTGATCAAAACAGAATGGTACTAGCACAAAAATAGAGACATAGATGTATGGAACAGAGTAGATAACCTAGAGATGAAACCAGGCAACCTGTGATCTTCCATAAACAAAACAAAAACATGCACCAGAGAAAAGAATCCCTATTTAATAAAAGATGCTGGGAGTACTGATTAGCCACCATGTAGAAGACAAATTGGACCCATACTTCTGACCACTTACAAAAATTGACTCACACTGGATAAAAGATCTAAATCTAAAACACAAAACTATAAAAACTCTAGTAGAAAACATGGTAAAAGTGATTAATGATATGAGCCTGAGGGAATATTTTATAAAGACCCCATTACATTTGTAGAGACACCAAAAATAAATGAGAGCTGATCAAGCTAAAAAGATTCTGCACAGCTAAATGTGCAACAACTAAAACAAACAGCCTTCAGAATGGGAGAAGATATTTGCATGCTATAAATTTGACAAGGGCCTAATAACCAAAATCTATAGAGAGCTCAAACTGATCAACAGAAGAGAGCAAATTACCCCATTTATCATTGGCAGGAGACAGGAACAGCATTTTCTCCCAAGAAGACATATGAATGGCTAACAAACACATGAAACAATGCTCATTGTCTCTAATCATAAGAGAAATGCAAATCAAAACCACCTCGAGATATCATCTAACCCCAGCAAGAATAGCCCACATCACAAAGTCCCAAAGCTGCAGATAGTAGCATGAATGTGTAGAGAAGAGCACACTTATACATTGCTGTTGGGATTGAATAGTAATATAGACTTTTTGGAAAGAAAGTATGAAGAATCCTAAAAGAGCTGAAAATAGACCTTCCATTTGATCCCACAATCCTATTAGTAGGTACCCAGAAGAAAAAAAAATTCATTTTACTATAAATACATTTGTACTTAAACGTTTATAGCAGCTCAATTCACAGTTGCAAAGATATTGAAACAACTCACAAGCCCATCAACCTATGCATGAATAAATAAACTGTATTATAGGTATACCATGGAATACTTTTCTTTAGCCATAAAGAAAAATGAAGACTTCATATCTTTTGTATTTACCTGGAAGGATTTGGAGAATATCCTCCTAAGTAAAGTATCACAAGAATGGAAAAGCCAGCATCCATCGTATTCAATATTAATATGAAACTACTAGATGAGCAACTACATACCCACCTGAAAGAAAAACACACTTTTTCTTTCTTTTCCCTTCTTCAACCTTCTCTTATCTCCTGACACCTGGATCATCCATCTTTATACTTGTGTTTGCTTTTTGGTTCATATAGAACACCATGAGATTTTTCAGTCAACATTTCTATTTGGTCAGCTTTCAGAATGGCTATTCTAGATGGTTCCATATGTGTAGAATCATAATTTTTTCTCTCACATACCCAGAATGATTAAGAAATAATCTAACATTAGAACGAAATTAATATTAATGTAGGGATGTCCTATCTATCTCAAGAGGAAGGAAAATATAACAGTATTTATTAACACTTACTATATGTAACACTACTTCAAGATCTTTACAGATTGTTTTAAATAATCTCAACATCCCTATGAGATATTATCATCCCATTTTATACATGAGTGAACTGGGGTACAGAGTGGTTAAAGAACTGGTTTAAGGTAAAGGTTTAAGGTACAAGGTACAGTTTAGACGTGTATTAGTCAGGGTTCTCAAGAGAAATAGAACCGACAGGGGAGTTGTATGTCTGTAAAATACCTTCACAGAAGCCTTAGATTAGCCTGCTAGGTGGATACCATGACTTAACTAAGCTGACATATAATTAGATATAACAAGTGGTAAATGGAAGTAATGGAATGTGGACTCTTTTGTGAGTGGCTACAAAGCCCCCATTTATAGCCAGAGGTATCATGTTTTGTTTCCCTATATCTGAGTTTTTTATTTGCACATAGCTATTTTTTTAATGAATTAATAAGTGAAATTGAACCCCCTAAGTAACTGAATTTATTGCCTTTCTGGACTCAATTCTGTCTGAGACTCAGGATGTTTGCTTTAGGATCTCTGATGTTCCAACTGACTTTCTGTCTGGCTTCCTACTTAATTGAATATCAAGAATCTTGGAATTACTTTACTTTCCATTATAAAAGTATCTGAGTTTGGACCTCCCATGTGCCTGTCCTTCAAATATATTAAAACCTGATAGCATTCCCTAGTTCAGAAGTCTAGCTTTGATTGCCCCTAAATTCCAGGACCCAGGTGTTCTTAGAGTATCCTGTCCCCTTCCAAACCCCATACTCCAGGTCAGGTCCTCAAGGGCATCATGATGAAAAAGCAATGATCAAGGTCCAGGATTAGTTTAAACAAGTAAGAGATGGACTGAGTATGTACCGATCTCAGGACTTGCTCTGGAATTCAGTTTGTTACTGCTACTGTTTTTAATAAACATCTGACACAAGCTTATCTTGTGATAATATTATTTCTACTAAAATGTGAACACAGGGGAAAACAGTTTAATTGAAGGGATTATTAGAGTATAATTAGTTATTTTATGGTGTTTGTTTATGATAATATAATAGTCACTGTGAAACTATCTTATTCAATATCTACTAAAAACATTATTGAGAAGTGTATTAAAATAAATGACAAGGAAGCCCATTGTTACTCATTAACTCTTATAAATTCATGAGAATGTAAACAAGCATGGTAGTAAATCAAAGTTCCTGCTTACCCAAATAGATGCAATTCATTTCAAGAAGCATCAATTTTTCTACAGTATTTGGGCATCAGACAATATTTGGTATTGAGTTCTAAAAAATCATCAGGAATTTAGCCATTAAGCCTTGCTTTACCTCTCCAGGCTGATTCTTCCTTGGTAAGTGAAGTGAGACCACTGGATACACGTATACTCATCTTGATGAATGAATTTAACTCTTTAAAAAGACAGTGAAACTAAATACCCTAAAGAGCAAATTTGGAGTGCTTACTTGTAAAGAAGACTACTCTCAGATAACATATCTCATGTATGTTGTGCTGGGTGTTCTCACTGTTCTTGAGAGGCACTCCTTAGGAGCATTCAAGGAAAAGAAAAAAGCTTCTGGCCCACAAGCGTCATTCCCTGGCTTTGAATTATTTCAACACTGACATTACTTTGAAATATTCATTAGTTGTAAGAACTTCACTATAATTCAGTCAGTCAACAAGTATGTGTTGAGGACCTGATATATGCCACACACTGTTCTAGGCATTTGGGGATATACCAGTGGATAGTAATCTTAGAGTCTTTACCTCTGCCCCAGCTACCCTCACAAGGGATCATGCTTCCCTTGGTCTTCTTCTGATGTTGTTGCTGTATTTTCCTTCTACCTGACCTACTGAGCTCTGAATTTCTTCCTGCTTTGGCCCTAAAAACTTGCCTGATCCTGAGATACAGTGGAGTCAGAGAAAATGGATTCCAATCCTGATTCTTCTAGTTTTTCTGAAGAGTATGTATTATTTTTATTCCCTTCCCTAAAATTCATATAGCAGGCCTCAACAGGAACCTGTATGTAAAACAGTGGAGGATGATAAAATCTTAGGCTCTGGAAACAGATACAGTTTGGCTGTGTTGCTTTACTGCTGTGTGTATATTACTTAATCTTTCTGAATATTAGTTTCTTCATCAGTAAAATGAGGAAAACATCACCTCAGAGGGGAGTTATAAGGAGTTTTAATAACGTTATTTTGCAAGTAAGATGTGTGGTATATAGTGCTTTATAAATAGTAACTATTGTGATTATGTTATTGCATATATCCTAGAAGACACTAAGAATTTTAAAGCTTGACATTCAAGCAGCAGAGAGTGCTAAACAAATTAATCAATGTAGCTAGCCATTTCTCTGTTCCTTTTTCTTCCTTGGCCCCAATTTCTAGATTTGTTATTTTTCATATCTCTTTATCTTAGTGATGAGGCATTTGGAGTTATCTTTGATTTCTTTTATCCTGCTTGTAGCTATCTTGATGTAAAATACTGCAAGTGCTGAATTGTTGAAATAAGATAAGTAGCAACGTAACAGAGCTTTAGTTGCCAGGAACCATTTGGGGATATGTAGTCCATGGAATACCAGGATTTATTGTGAGCCACAGGAGAAGGTAGTAGGGATGGGGGAGTAGCTTGTCTGATTCAAGTTTTATACAGACCTTTAGGCAGCCCCCACTTAGGCAGAAAACTGAGTTTGTTTAGGGAAATTCTAATTGATCCCACATTTGTACCCATAATTGTTTAAACATTATGGGGTAAAGGGGAAAGAGACCAAAAAATAAATTGAAATCTGAATTATATTCCTAGATTTGCCACCACTAGTTATGTGACCTTATGCTGAATATTGAGAAATAATTAGAGATATTTACATTGGAGAAGAGCAAGTTCAGTTGGAACATAATTGTTATTCACCAATAAGTAACTTTTGCTAAGTGGCCTCAAGGTGTATGAGCTATGACCGATGGATAAAAACTATAATAAATATAAACTTTTACTCCATATGAGAGAAAAGTGTAGAAAAGGAAGTACATGAATTCCTTAATGAATAACTGGGGTTTTTCAAGTACCTTATAGGACTGTTGTATTTGAACATCTGATAGAGAGTCAGTTAGCCAGATTGTAAGGATCTTACCAATTCTGAGCTTCTAATTTTAGTCACTTTATTTTGAGGACCTCAGCTCTCCCATCTGTAAAATGAGAAGCGTGAATTATATGACTGTGTTGTTGTTTTCTACTTCTAACAGTATATGTTTTCTCTAATGAGCAAGAACAACATTTGGAGGAAGTTCAAGCTAGATTTCTTTTTTTATGGTTCTCTTCTGAGACTTGCTTTTGCGGGTCATGGGGCAATTCAGTAGACAGCTGTGGAAAAAGAGGCTCTGTAGTTTCTGCCTGATAGCTTCCTGCATCTACCATCCCTTTAGTATCTTTAGTCTCTTTTAATAATTCATTTTAGCTTCTTTATCATTTTTTTCTGTGATCATTCATGAATTTTGCCAGTTAAATGGGTGAGGCTAAATATTTTATTTCTTCTATGGTAATTTGTACATACCATAACTATAGAGAAATTCAAGGCAGTATGTTCCATCAATTTCCTATATTTTCCCTTGAAGGAATTTATCAGTCAGGTCTGCTTATTAAAGCAAATTTTAGCTACGTGGAAATTTTATCAAAGGAGAGAAAAAGCTGTCACATTCATAATTTGAAGGCCCAAATATGAAAAATGGACTATTTGTAGTGATACACAATGCAGAGAGGAAGTATTTTGGATCTCGAAAAGGGAGAGAATTTAATTATAACTATCATCTTGATGGCTTATTCTTAAGGATTGCATTATAAGTGAAGATAGGGTAATTAATTTGAGGGGTACAGCAAAAGATGTAAATGTGAGACCTCTTGTTCAAATGAAAGAAGTGCCTTTATATAGCACTAATATAGAAAGCTTTTTCCTTTCTTCCTGTCTGTGTCTATTTCTGTCTCTCTAACATGCTGTCTTGAGCATTCTCACTCTCTGTGGTGTTTTTTATTTCCTATTTAATGTCATTTTAAGCAAAGAAAGATTAAAATTTTAAGTTATTAGCATGGGCTTTAACATTCATTTTTGTCATCATGCCAGTTTTAAATGCAAATATAGGCATTTAACTTGCATGCAGAATCATCAAAATTACATAGTTCTCATTTTACAGCTCCTGCATACATATGTATTTCACTTATACTAGAGCAGTAAACACTTGCACAAAACTAACTCAACTGTTTTTACTTCATTTCTTGATATATGCACATTCTATCAAGACTTTCTAGCTTTGGCTTACTGATGAGGAAGGAAGGATGGAAGAAAAGGAAGCCATGGGTTGCCCTATCTTTTCCTTTTATATTACCATTTTCTATATAAGTGATTGACTAATATAGGGAAGTAGCACAAATACGAAATATATATGGGAACATTTGTTAGGCGTTTACTATGGAAATCCCAATACTAAATGGCAAGGGATTGAAAGCACAGTTATTACACAGGAAAAACCAAAGAAAACATAGACATTATTAAGGTTGTAACTCAAGATTCACAGAATTTGCAGGAAGATGTTGTCATTATGATTTTAAGCTGGAACCGGTGGGGCAGAGAAAAGCTGGCAGCATGTTGTGCATACATTCCAGAATATCGACCACATTTAATAGAGTCAGTGAATTGTCTCCACCAGTTTTACTACATAAGTTAAAGAATGATTAATAGAAGAGGGCGATAAAGGTATTGTTTCCTTAGCATTCTGACCAGGGATGATTAAACAACATAGAAGAGGTATCCAGCAATGTTCAGCTTTTGGTAGTCAATGCTTTATTAGAAAATGGAATATTTATATCTTAAATTCTGTATATATCCAGAAGCATTACTTTTTCTTAGAATTTTTACAAATAATTCTAGATATTTTGCAGATTATAGCCAGATATAACACTGGCAGCCAGAAATAGGAAATTAATAATGAACTCATTAATAATACTTTATTTTTTTCCCTGGCATTATAAAGTGCTAGAGCCTGGCTTACTTCTGCCAACCTAGGTACCCAGGAGACAGACCAACGCAGGAGAGAGCATAGATTTTGTCATCTCACCTGCCATTTATACAGGTCAAGAAAAGGCAAAGGCAAATATTTTCTTTTCATTCTTTCTTTTTTTTTTTTTTTTTTAGAGACAGAGTCTCACTCTATTGTCCTCAGTAGAGTGCTGTAGACTCACAGGTCACACCAAGCTCCAGCTCTTGGGCTTAGGCAGTTCTCTTGCCTCAGCCTCCCAAGTAACTGAGACTACAGGTGCCTACCACAACGCCCAGCTTTTTTTTAATTGCAGTTTGGCAGGGGCTAGGTTTGAACCTGCTACCCTCAATATATGGGACCGATGCCCTACCCACTGAGCCACAGGCACTGCCCAAAAAGGCAAATATTTTCCGCTGACTAATGTACACTAATTGTACCCTATTCCCTTTGTCCAAAAATGCCTTTTCTACCTTATATATTTGGCGAACCAGGACCCAAGGTCATACTATTTGTCAAGCTTTCTCTGATGCTTTTGGCCAAATAAATACCTCCTTCCTCTTTTATTCCTTAGCAATCGTTTTTGACCTAAATCTATTATGGGATCCATCACGTTGTATTAGGCTTATACACATCAAACCCTAGCCTTGAGTTGTATTCACCAAAGCATTCAGAAAAGTTTGGGCCCACTAGGGATATACTTATATGGAGAATTAAGAGCTTCCTAGGAAATTATTTATGATATAGATAAAAGGAAAAAAATCATGAAAGTGAGTTCAGAATACAGTGCATTCTCCAGCTCTTAGGGTATGATTCACGGGATAATATTATGTTTCTCAGATTTTTTTTTTTAATTTCTCAGATGTTTTTATTGCATGTTTGAAGTAAGTGTGACCAAAATATTGAAGAGCTATTTCTTTTTTTAGTAATCAGATGAGCTCTTGAGAGTTTAAAAGATCAGCAATACTGGTGGCAGTAGTGTTTTTAATATACTTTTGGCATGGAGCATAGGTGTGTATGAAATAAACATTAGTGCTATCCCCATGGCACAGACTTTGGTTTGGCTGGCTGTGATATATTTGGTGAGTATTAATCATATGACTTCAACATCTGGCTTTGCCAGCATTTGGCCAAAGGAGAGGAGAGGATAAAAATGTCAGATGACCTGTAATAGTTGAGGATACCATATCTAAGGGTCATTTGAGATACCCTCTAGGGGTCCAGAGATTTTTCAGGAGAGTTTTAGGGAAAGAAGGGTCCAATGTGGAGTTCTGTAGAGGTGGAGTAAAGTAAATGTGTAGGATGGGAAAAGTGAATTTAAGCCATTTGTTTACCTATGTAACTCCCTTTATGGGCTGAGAGTTCATGGTAGAGTTTGTAATTATATGCTTAGAGTGCTTCTTTTCATTTATACTCTTGTCGTGATTTGCTGTGGGAGTGATTATTTCAATATCTCATTAATTTAGGGAACTGATATGTGATTTTGGATGATAGAATGTTGTAATGTAATGTAATTGGATGTAACAGCTTGCTAATTCTAGGCCAAGGCCTTACAAAGCATCACCTTTCCACACATCTGTCTTGAGGTTCTGTCTTATGCTATGAGAACACATTCCATTTATCCTCTTTTCCTTAATCCTGGGTCCTTAGATAAAGAATAGAGCAAACTTGGAGTTGACCTGAAGTCTAGAGGCTAGCTGAGATGAGCCCAGCTGAGCTCAGCCAAACTTAAGCTAACCCACAAACCCATGAATGTGAAAAATAAATGTTAAAAGCCACTGAGATTTTGAAATTGTTTGATACATCATTATCTCAGCATGAACCTGACTAATACAGACCATGGCTTGGAGGTTTTCTATCTATAAAACCTAGCTCAATGCTTAGCAAAAGTTGGGCAATTCATAAATAGTTGATGAAGGAAGGACTTTACGAAGGCTGGACTGATTATTGCTGTACTCATCTGAATGGTTTTTTAGCTATTACAGTAAGATACTTAGAGGAGTCAAATCAGGAATTTATGGGCTAGTTTTCTTCACTTCAATGCAGAAGTCTCATAATATGTACCTCTAAGCACACAAAGTTGAAACCCTAGCCAAAGGAGAAAATAATGACTTAATGTCCAGCCACACCGCTACCAGAAAAGCACTGTTCATGCCTTGCTGCTGGTAGATCAAAAGGACTATCTCTGCATGTGAAGGTCAACTCTGAATGAACCAAAAAATCCTCCCTGTATTATTCTTATAGTGTGTGATTTTAGAATAGCATTTAGGATAGCAATGGTTTGGCGTTTGGATACTAAAGGGTTCTGGAGGGGATGGAAGTAGTGTGGTTTGGGGTTAGTAACAAATAGAGAGTGGCAGTAGAATTGAGGAGGTGGTTTAAAAGGGGTAGAAACCTTTGAAGGAAAACTTATGAGGGGGTGAGGAGGAATTATAAATGAGAATATGGGTGCCTTTTGAGGATGCTCAAAGTGGGGTGGTCTGGGGGTGGAAAGAGAGATGGGGTTTTGCAATAAGAAAGAGTGATGCAGGCAAGCAGATGGGCTAGTTGGAGGATCAAACTAGCATGAATATCTTAGATGAGCTGTCACTAAGTAATTTTAGGCATTTTACTGAGAGTTGGTAACCCAAAGAATAATTTGTTTTTAGGGAGAAACACTACATGTTCTGATTTAAAAAATTATTCTGAGTAATAGTCTTTGAAAATAAGATATTTTAAGCAACTGTTTTTGAATGCTACTCTATTCCTTGGGAGAAGTCCTGCTTTCCAAACCTTAAAAATGATTTGGAATTCAGACGAATTTTGATTAATTTTCTTCTTGGGATAAAGTTTGTAATTAGGCCTGATTAACTCTTTGACTAGTTTTTAAATATATACAGTACTTTTTCCTTTCACATCTTTGAGACTAAGGAACAAGGAAAGAAAAATTGTGCCCTGAGAAATAGAAGTTATCTTGATTGTAGAATTCTTAAAATTAAATTATTATTCACCAGTCAAAACCAAGCTCTTTCAGGACATTTATTCTCTTGGTTTAACCATAGGATTTGAAACACAGTTATTTTTATCTGAAAAATAATTTTATTTTGACTGACAAGACTTAGTAATTGATCATAAACAAAATGCATATTAATAAGATTTTGCTACTTTGGCATATCTAATCAATAAGGCTTGAAACATAAGAAAGGAGTCAGATGTTAATTATCTTGGGTACAGTTATTTCTCGAAAAAGCAACTAGTGATGCAGTTTTGTGAATGTATTTTGATTGAAGATTGTTGAAGTCTTATGGCTCAGTGCTAAATAGCTTCAAGTTGACAGCTGTAGCTCATGTATCCTGGTACACAGACACTCCAGGTTTTAAACGTTGTTTAAGGGAGAGTCAAGTATCCAGATTCTTTCTCCAATCAATTTTGTTGTTCCAGTTTGAAAGAGACAACAGGAAGTTTTGAAGAACAATTATAATACTCTTTTTTTTTTTTTATAATTTTTGCACAGGTGTGACAAACCATATTGGTTGGCTTTTTTGTTTTCTTTCTTTTCTTCCTTCCTTTTGTTAACCTCACCCTTTTTAATTCTAGAGGTTTGTAGGGGAAACAGTGCCCTGATCCCCGATAGTAAAATGTTCTTACTTAAACTTGTTCTCTGCATACCCTGACCTTTAGCATTAACTTGTTTTCTGCCTAAAGGGACCTGAAGAGTCACGAGAATGGCTTGGCGCCTGTAGCACAGTGGTTACAGCACCAGCCATGTACACCAAGGCTGGCAGGTTCGAACCCGCCCTGGCCTGCTAAACAACAATGACAACTGCAGCAAAAATATGGCCGGGCATTGTGGTGGGCACCTGTAGTCCCAGCTACTTGGGAGACTGACACAAGAGAATCATTTAAGCCCAAGAGTTTGAGGTTGCTATGAGCTGTGATGCCACATCATGCCACTGAGGATGACATAGTTAGACTCTGTCTCAAAAAAAAAAAAAAAAAAGAAAAAGAAAAGAAATAAAATAAAATAAAACAGTCAGGAGAATAGTATGTGAGCTGTGTGCATGCAAGAAGCCGGAAAACTGGTCCCCAGGAGAGAATGAGCTCATGATGTATGACAATACCAGTTCAAAAGGTTATTGTAAAGATTCCCTAGATTCAAATGCTATATATACAAGAAACTGTTAGAGAAACATATTATGCAATGCAAAATGTTACTGACTATGATTGTGATCTACAGAATATGAATCTGAGGTCTGGGTGCAAAAAAAGAGATTTCCATATCTTCTTCCCCCCATGTTTCTCAGCTATATTTATAGTTATTGTTGCTTCAGTATAATTTCTCTGCCTTTGTAGAGGAGTATTCTTAGTATGCTATGAAAAGGCAAAAAGAAGATATGGATGCTTAGATGGCTGACAGATTTGGGGGTACAATTGATTGGGTATATTGATGGTTCATTATCTGAGAATAAAAAGGACATAATTACTTTCCTGTTTGGTCTCTCATCACCCTAAGCCCTAGGATACTTTATTATTTTATTTTTAAAGTGTAGGTGGATAGTTATTTGAGAGTGTTCCCTCTGGCTTTTAATTTTAGAATGATGTTCAAAGTGAACTGAAAGCAAAAAGAATTCTAGCTAACAGCACTGGGAATATATCTCATGTTTGCATCTGCAATGACTTAAGTTTTGACCTTGAGTCTGTCTCATTTTTAAAGAAGTAGAAATATTCACCACATTCAGTTTTTAGTATGTGGTAGTAATAATGATGCTAGCTTTGGGAGAAATGTAAGTTTAAACCTGCTATGATTTTTCATATTTTGTGGTATGACTATACTTTAATTCTCTTCTACTATGTAATGATTTCTTTATACATGAAAGCTAAAACAAGTTATTTGGTTATCTTGTGTGAGTATATATTTATTACTATATGTGAAAAGAACTCCACAAAGTACATTTTAGGAACAAGAAATTTAATAATCTTATGTTGAAATTGTGTGCTTGATATAGCTGTTACAGGCATTTTTCTTTTTCACTGAATTTTGAGTTCTGTCATCCAAATAAAATTAAAATTCTTGTGCTCTGGGGAGAACAAAAAACAAAGCAAAGAAAAATGCAGTATAATGATAAGAAATTTTTGTATGATCTGTAGACCGTTTTTTTTTTTTTTAGATTGATCCTCCATCTATAACTGATAATCTTTCCTTTTTGTTTTTATCTTATGTATACATTCAGGGATGTGTGTATTGTGGGGGAGTGAGCTTTTCAATGGGGTGAATGGTTTACAAACAGGGAGGCCTCTAGCTCTATAAGATGTCTTCACTTTGCTATTTTACTGGCTTCTCAATGACCCTAGCTCTGCTGATACTCTAGGTATATTTTCTTTTTTTCCTTTCTTTTTTTCTTTTTTATTAAATCATAGCTATATACATTAGTACAATCATGAAGCTGCTCCTTCAGACAAGAAGAGTAAGAACTATCTCCTATGTCACACATTGAGCCTTTGTTTAGACTTGTTAGCACCATTGGCAGTTGGTCCTCTATCTGTGGGTTCTGCATCGATGGGTTTTACCAACTGTGGATCATAAATATTTGAGAAAAATAAACTTAAAAACCCAACACTGATAGGTGTAGCAAAACTCAATTACTTCGTAGGTGCTGTGTGTGGGACTAGGAAATAGTTTTTCTAGGCCAAGATTAGGATATAAAAGTGTAAATTAATTTTATATTAGAAAGAAAAGAATAGGGGGAGAGATGTGAATGAGATAGAGGGAACAAAGTAGACAGCAGGGAGTGAGATAAGGGAAGATGGGAGGGGAAAGAAAAGGAGTGAGAGAGAGCAGTTTGGCATCACAAAGAAAGAATGCCAGCACTAAGGTCCAGTGGGTGGCTGAATTTAAAGGGGAAAAATACAAAACAGTAATTGCACTCAATTCATAAGCTATTATGACTACAAATGCTTTCTCCATTTTTTTCCTCAGGCAAGGTTGAAGACAAACATTTTCCAGGTATTCCCCCATTCTTAGGCCTGATTATTCATCTATCAGGGACACTCAGGAATCACCTGAGGTTTAAAGGCTCAGTACCTGTATAATTGAAGTGACTAGGGCGCCAGTCACATACACCAGAGTTGGCAGGTTCGAATCCAGCCCAGGCCTGCCAAACAAGAATAAAAACTATAACCAAAAAATAACTGGGTATTGTGGTGGGTACCTGTAGTCCCAGCTACTTGGGAGGCTGAGGCAAGAGAATAGCTTAAGCCCAAGAGTTTGAGGTTGCTGCGAGTTGTGACACCAGGGCACTCCACCCAGGGCAACAGCTTGAAACTCTGTCTCCAAAAACAAAAACAAACAAAAAAAGAAGATATTGAGGAAATGTAAAGAGAAAGAATTTAAAAGAATTTACATTTCTTTTTGGTCTGT
The DNA here is from genome assembly GCA_963573935.1 of Arctocebus calabarensis. Lineage (NCBI taxonomy): Eukaryota > Metazoa > Chordata > Mammalia > Primates > Lorisidae > Arctocebus > Arctocebus calabarensis. Next base: position 252 of record CAUYON010024624.1, on the reverse strand, counting down.
TAGGTTCCTCAATGGTTTGTAAAAACAAATCCACAGGGGTCGGGGTGAAAGAGCCAATAAGAGAAAGAAAAAATGCTGAGAGGTTTTAGTCCTTATTGAAAAGCTATGAGTTATCTCACCCTTTGTCAGGAGAAAACTTCTAAATACGGATCAAAAATGTTTTCACATAGTAAATGAGAAAATCTCATGAATGTTATGTCAATCAGGTTGATGAAAATATCTCAGATTGTATGTGAAGCCCACACACTGTAC
>CAUYON010024622.1:0-12510 GCA_963573935.1 Arctocebus calabarensis | reverse complement strand
ATTTTTTCTTTTTTTTTTGAGACAGAGCCTCAAGCTGTCACCCTGGATAGAGTGCTGTGGCATCACAGCTCACAGCAACCTCCAATTTCTGGGCTCAAGTGAGTCTCTTGCCTCCGCCTCCCAAGTAGCTGGGACCACAGGCGCCCGCTACAACGCCCGGCCATTTTTTGGTTGCAGCCGTCATTGTTGTTTGGCAGGCCCGGCTGGATTTGAACCTGCCAGCTCAGGTGTATGTGGCTGGCGCCTTAGCCCACTGAGCCACAGGCGCCGAGCCTACCTTCACCCATTTTTTGAAGTGGATTGTATGGCTGTTTTTACCAGTGAGTGTTAAGAGTTCTTTATATATCCTAGATAGTAGTCCTTTTTTTGATGTATGGTTTAAAAATATTTTCCCCAGGTCTTTAGCTTTCCATCCTATTAATATGGTCTTTCCTAGAGCAAACTTTTTAACTTTTGATTATATCTTTGAATATCACTAATCTTTTCAAAAGATGACACAAAATTCTTAGTAAACAAATGAATTCCAAGTTAAAATATAATTTAGCACCTTCGAGAGGAATGTTATTACAGGCAACCTCTAAGATGATCCCAGAGATACCTGCCCCCTGGTTTTCCCACCTTTGTGAAATTATTCCTCTTCCTTAAACAGAGGCTAACTTAGTGACTCACTTCTAACAAAGAGATACAGTAAAGGTTATGGGATGTCCCTATTAAGATTAGTTTTACAAAAAGGCTGTAGCTTTCATCTCACTCATCCTTTCTTGCTTGCTTGCTCTGATGACAGCCAGGTGCCATGAGCTACTCTAGACAGAAGTCCATATGTTAAAGAACGCCATCTAACAGTCCTTCATTCCAACAGTCTGCAAGGAACCATCCCCAACCACGTGAGTGAGCTTAGAAGTAGATCCTCTGTCCCTTGAACCTTCATTTGAGACCACAGCCCAGCCTGATACTGAGACACCCTGTGGCAGAGGCACCCAACTAGTCTGTACTTAGACTCTCGATCCCCAGAAACCAAGATAATAAAAGCTTATGGTCTTAAGCTGATAAATTTTGAGATAATTTATTATGCAGCAGCAGCCAACAAATATAGATGTTTTAAAACATAAATATTAATGATAAGAAACCATAATCTTTTAAAAAATAAACCATAACCTTTAAAAGGCATATATACCTTTCATAATCTTATTGTTTTCATACGTACTAGAAACTTATAGGTAGTAATTACATGAAAACAAAGGAATACATTATCCAGACTATAAAAATAACTTCTTTTATAGCTATAATTTGGACACTAACAAATCAGCCTTTGAAAGTACCACAATGGCTTGGCGCCTGAGGCTCAAAAGGGCTAAGGCGCCAGCCACGTACACCTGAGCTGGCGGGTTCGAATCCAGCCTGGGCCCGCCAAACAACAATGATGGCTGCAACCAAAAAATGGCCGGGCGCTGTGGCAGGCGCTTGTAGTCCCAGCTACTTGGGAAGTGGAGGTAGGAGACTCGCTTGAGCCCAGGAATTGGAGGTTGCTGTGAGCTGTGATGCCACAGCACTCTATCCAGGGTGACAGCTTGAGGAAAAAAAAAAATCATTAGTCCTAAAAGATTTAAATACAATTAATTATTGTGGTACTTTCTTTCTTTCTTTCTTTCTTTTTTTTTTTTTGAGACAGAGCCTCAAGCTGGCACCCTGGATAGAGTGCTGTGGCATCACAGCTCACAGCAACCTCCAATTCCTGGGCTCAAGCGAGTCTCCTACCTCCACTTCCCAAGTAGCTGGGACTACAGGCGCCCGCCACAACGCTCGGCCATTTTTTGGTTGCAGCCGTCATTGTTGTTTGGCGGGCCGGGGCTGGATTCGAACCTGCCAGCTCAGGTGTACGTGGCTGGCGCCTTAGCCCTTTTGAGCCACAGGCACTGAGCCAGGACTAATGATTTTACACCAAAGTAATAATCTATACTATAATACAGTCACAAAGATTTCTTATTCTTTTCCATTGAGATAAAATAGTATCTCGATTATATAAATCAGGATGGAATTCTATCTGTGACATTTATAAAATGTTATAAAATTCATGAGGTATCAATAAAAATAAGCAAATTTCTAAATACTCATATTTGGAAATGCTTAAGTATTGCTAATTTAAATATTCATATTTCAGTAATTCCAACCCCCAAGTAGAATCTCTCTTGCGTATAGAAAACCTATTTTGTTTTCTTCAGGTTTATGTTTTTAAAACTCAAATACAGCAGAGAAAAATTTTTTAACAGCTTTATTGAGAAATAGAAGTCACATGCCATAAAACTCAACCACTTAAAGTGTACAATTCAATGGCTTGTAGTATAAACACAGAGTTGTAAAAAACCAACTGCTTTTTGCAGTTGGTGTTTTGAGAGGCCAGGATGGAAAGAAAGGAGAAAGGAGGGACTTTAATAGAAACTACCACACTTTCAGAGATTTAAGACCCATCTTCCAAAGCTAACCTGCAGGAATTTTTTCAAAGCTTACTGTCCTTTGGACAACTAGTTAAAATCCCGAGATTCCTTTTTAGTCTTCATTTTCAAATGACTGTACCCTCCAGCTCTATTGCTTTGTGCTCACTCTTACCCACTGCTCTTTCCTGTTCCCTCCAACTATAACCTTTAGATCCACAGACCTCCAAAGCACACGGTTTTCTCTAGTGCAGAGCTTCTGCACAGTATGCAACGTGTCACCGATCGGTGACAGGTATGCTGAGATGCTGATCCTCCAGTCTGCAGGGAAGCTACTGAGGGCCTAGGCAGTGCCTCTACAGGGCCTCTTCAGTACTTTTTAAGGGTCATACCATATAAGAGGCTAGGCAGCACTGTTCTAATTTGACTCACTCAGTGAACAAACATATTGTGACACCAACTATGTTCCAACCATTCTGCTAGGCACTGAGATAATGTATATGAAAAGATAGCCCCTTACAATCTGTAAAAACTGGACATGTAAGTAATTGCAACATACTATGATAGGAGCTCCAAGATGATGATGCAACAGAATTTAACAAAGAAAACTCCTGCACTTAGTTTGAGAAATAAAAGAGAAAAAGAACAGGAAAGCAGATGAGAAATGGCTGCCTCTAGCTAAGGAACAGCTTTCTCAGGGAACCTGGAAGGCAAGTGTCATGAAGATAGAGACAACTTCTACCCTGATTATACCATATCCCAGCAACAGCAGAGTCCCTCATTTATCCAGATTTTAAACACATTCTGTCAAACGAACAGAGTTTACACTCCTCTTCTTATGCAATGTGACCCAGTAACCAAGGGTTTGCTTCTGTCGGTCTCTGCAGAATTACAAAACCATTGCGAACATTGATCTTTGTCTTTAGTCTGGGATTAATTGATCCCTCTCTGAGGACTCTGATAATCTGGTATTTCTCAATTCTGAATTAAATCTAAACATAAAAATTCATTTAATCAAGTCAATATATATTTATTCTGTGCCCACTATGATAGAAAGATTTTATTAGATTTCATAATATTAATTTAAAAATGCTATCTGCCAAATAAACTCTGGTAAGAAAAGTGAGATTCTAGAAAAATCATGCCTTTAAAAAGAAAGAAAGAAAGAAAGAAAAGACCCAGTTCTCAGAAGAAATAATTAAGAACTGCCTATCCTAGAAAGAGATATCTAAATAATAATAAGGAAAAAAGAAAGCTTAAGTTGAGAAGTTGAGCTCAGAAAAGGGAAAAACTCATTACAGCAAATCAAAAAAAAAAGTGAAGTGAGTGCAGATGTTCTCAATTCATTTTATATTTCTCTGATAACAAGTGACGGCTTTAGAACTTACCTTCTGCAACAATCAGTCTTAGAATTCATATTTTCCTGATGTTTTACTTCCTGCTACATTATAAATACAGCTCAAGACAAACAAAAACAAACTCTCATATTAACGAGTAAAAAGAGAGAAAACCATAGAAAACAAGAGTTACAGCTTAGCACCTTCAATTTACCTTGAACTGTAAAAATACCACTGACGTACAGCTGTCAAATGTAACAAACTCCAGAAATGTGGAAGGAGGATAAATGTTTAGGAAACAAGAGTGCAAACAATACCCCACAATAGAGGGTATAATGTTTACCCTGTCACACTTACTCCTGGAGATTCATATCCAGAATTCCTGGTAGCTGAAACAATACTCCAGGCAGAAAGAATGCTACTCCTATCCTTAAAACTGGTTCTCTTCCTGCTAGTCAGAAGTCTCCTTCTTTCTGAGCATTGCATCCCATCTAATCAAACCAGCAAAATTTCCTCAGAACATGAATACTTATAAAGTTTTCGTCGTGTCTATCCTATATTAGTCTATTAACTCTAAATGTTTTGCTTGGAGTGAAAATCCGTACTTCAGAAGGAAGAAAATCAAAAGCAGAAAGAAATGCTTCTTAAGAAGCACGTAGGCAAGCATACTACAAACTATGAGGTGACTAAACAAAGCCAAAAATTAGAATTGGAAATTGAATTTCATCTATAATGCAAAAATCCTAATTTTAGTCGTTTTATCATTTATATCCTTCCTCCACCTCCACACTCACCCCTACATGACGAAAGCTCTCAAAAGAACTATTTGAATATAGCAGAACTGACTGGTTTAGTTTTAAGTATTTCTTCCTGTATCTGGGAGGCTCATAATTGATGAAGTGTTTCAAAAGATGAAAAGCAAAAGAAAATTGAATGAGGGGGCTGGATTATGTTATTTGATTCTAAGATTTTATAAGCAAACAGGACATCTGTGTAGTCTATGCACTAAATAATCAGCTAGTGAATCAGCAAGAAAGAATATAAATTTACCAAATATTCTAGTGATTAAGAGAATTTTAATGAATTTCACTTTTTCCTTGGGCTTGTATTCAGTCTTTGCTGAATTGTACAATTAGGTAATTTATTATCTTACAAGTTGAATATTTGAGATCACTTTCATTAAGAACAAAATTACTCCTTATACAAACACATTTACTTCACTTCATCTTTATTACAAAATTCTGTCACTGTGAATAACACTACAGATAGTGGTGCAGATTATCAATGGGATTGATTACTGAGGAGATCAACTATTAAAATTGTACATGATCACTTGATATTTTTGTAGTTTGGTCTCTGTACAGTTTTATCTCTTTGGCAGGTAATTTTTTTATAACCAACGGTATCTGAATGACACCTTGAAGTAATTGTGGTATTTTATGAGAATATGTTTCTCACAAACGGAATCTACAAATACCCAAGATTTTTCAACATCTTTAACTGATTTCCTAGAACATATATTATTGCTCATGATCTCAAACTTTTCACCGTCTGCTTTACATACCTTTTTTGTTCAAAACTGAAGACAAACTAGAGAACACAGAAATTGTAGGGCTTTCATTCCAAATGCTATTTCTTCATGAGTGTAGCTATCTTTCAGAGGAAACTTTCTGAAATATTTGGACAAAATAACATACAATTTTCATAACTAAACTTGTAACTGGCCCTTGTTTGAGTAAGTTTTATCATAGCTCAATGCCCATATCTCAAAACAAGGCTGTGCATTTCAAAGCACAATTACAGATTCAGTTTGTTGGCTTTCAAAAAGTCATTTTGACAGTGTATAGTCAAAATACACTACACTTTTTTTTTTAGACAGAGCCTCAAGCTGTCACCCTGGACAGAGTGCTGTGGCATCACAGCTCACAGCAACCTCCGATTCCTGGGCACAAGTGAGTCTCTTGCCTTCGCCTCCCAAGTAGCTGGGACTACAGGCACCCACCACAATGCCCGGCTATTTTTTGGTTGCAGCCGATCATTGTTGTTTGGTGGGCCGGGCTGGATTCGAACCCACCAGCTCAGGTGTACGTGGCTGGCGCCTTAGCCCATTGAGCCACAGGCGCCGAGCCAGTATATAGTGTTTTAAGGGTCCAAAACGAAATCAGATTCCCTTATTCAATTGTATTGTTCTTTGCAAAGAAATAATTTTTGGTTTCATAAGCTTTTTAAAAATATTGGTTATTCCTTTCTTCTTTTACCTATTTCTCTTCATCATTTTCTTCCTACTTACTTTACATTTAATTTGCTCTTCTTTTCCTACTTTCTAAAGGTAAAAACTAAAAAAAAAAAAAAAAAAAAAAAAGGTTATCTGTTAGGGGCAGCGCCTGTGGCTCAGCTGGTAGAGCGCTAGCCCCATATGCAGAGGGTGGAGGGTTCAAACCCAGCCCCCGCCAAACTGCCAAAAAAAGGTCTAAAGGTAAAAACTTAAATCATTGATTTTGAATCTTTTTTTCTTTTAGCAAGAGCATTTAAAATTACAAATTTCCCTCAAGTACTGCTTTAACTCCATCCCACAAATTTTGATATGTTGTGATTTAATTTTCATTTAGTTCAAAATATTTTCTATTTTCCCATGTGATTTCTTCTTTAAAGTATGTCTTATTACAAAAGTGTGAAGTTTAATTTCCAAATATTTGGAGAATTTCTTACATATAGTTCTGTTACTCATTTCTAGGCAACAAACTGTATGTAAGAAATTCTCCAAATATTTGGAAATTAAACTTCTTGCTATAGTCACAAAACATTCTCCATGATTTCAATCTTTTTAAATTTACAGAGACTTTTTCTACAGGCCAGAATATGGCCTATTTTGGCAAGTGTTCCATATACACTTTAACAGAATAGGTTTTCTGCTACTAAGAGTAGTCTGTAAAAATCAATTCAGTAAGGTTGGTTGATACTGTTTTTCAAATCTTCCAATTCCTTCCCATTTTTTTTTTTGCCTATTCTTTCAATTCTGGAGTGATGAGGAATAATGAAATCTTCTACTTAATGATAGATTTATCTATTTGTTTTTAGTTCTTTTAGGTTTTGCATTACATATTTTGGTTTTATTTATTTATTTATTTATTTGGAGACAGAGCCTCAAGCTGTCACCCTGGATACAGTGCTGTGGCATCACAGCTCACAGCAATCTTCAATTCCTGGGCTCAAGTAAGTCTCCTGCCTCCGCCTCCCAAGTAGCTGGGACTAGAGGCGCCCGCCACAACGCCCGGCCACTTTTTTGTTGCAGCCGTCATTGTTGTTTGGCGGGCCCAGGCTGGATTCGAACCCGCCAGTTCAAGGTGTACATGGCTAGCACCTTAGCCGGCTGAGCCACAGGCGCAGAGCCTGTATTACATATTTTGAAGCCGTTAAGTCTGCACTGATTTAAGATTTGAATGTCTTCTTGATTGACACTTTTAGTGCTGTCCCCAAGCCCTAGCCATAGACCTGTACCAGTCTGTGGCCTGTTAAGAACTGGGCTGCACAGCAGGAGATGAGCAGCAGGCAGATAAGTGAAGCTCCACCTATGTTGCCACCTGAGCTCCTCCTCCTGTCACATCAGCTATAGCGTTAGATTCTTATAGCATTGTGAACCCTACTGTAAACTATATATTCGAGGGATCTAGGTTGCAGGCTCATTATGAAAATCTAATGCACCCCCACATTCCCAGACTATGAAAAAATTGTCTTCATGAAACCGGTCTCTGGTGCCATAAACGTTGGGGACCAGTGAGCATAGTGGCTCATGCCTGTAATTCTAGTACTCTGGAAGGCCAAAGCAGTTAGATCACTTGTGCTCAGGAATTAGAGACCAGCCTCAGCAAAGTGAGAGCCTGCCTCCACTAAAAACAGAATAATTAGCTGGGCACTGTAGCCAGGTGGCTGAGGAAGGAGGACCATTTAAGCCCAAGAGTTTAAGGTTGCTGTGAGTTAGGCTGACACCATAGCACTCTAACCCAGGGCAATAGAGTGAGACTGTCTCCAAAAATAAATAAATAAAAAGTTTGGGGACCATTGTTCTATTAGATATGTACTGCTACGTATCAAATTACTCCAAAATGTAGCAGCTAAAAAAGAACAAAGATTGGGCAGCTCTTGTGGCTCAGTGAATAGGGTGCCAGCCCCATATACCAAGGGTGGTGGGTTCGAACCAAGTCCAGCCAAACTACAACAAAAAAATAGCCGGGCATTGTGGCAGATGCCTGTAGTCCCAGCTATTCAGGAGGCTGAGGCAAGAGAATCACCTAAGAGCTGGAGGTTGCTGTGAGCTGTGATGCCACAGCTCTCTACTGAGGACGATGGAGTGAGACTCTATCTCTAAAAAAAAAGAAAAGAAAAGAAAAAGAACAAAGATTTATTACCTTGCACTGATTCTGAGGGTCAGAAAATCAGGGGTAGGCTCGGCGCCTATGGCTCAACGGGCTAAGGCGCCAGCCACGTACACCTGAGCTGGCGGGTTTGAATCCAGCCTCCGGGCCCACCAAACAACAATGATGGCTGCCACCAAAAAATAGCCAGGCGTTGTGGCAGGCGCCAGTAGTCCCAGCTACTTGGGAGGTCGAGGCAGGAGACTCGCTTGAGCCCAGAAATTGGAGGTTGCTGTGAGCTGTGATGCCACAGCACTCTATCCAGGGTGACAGCTTGAGGCTCTGTCTCCAAAAAAAAAAAAAAGAAAGAAAGAAAATCAGGGGTAGCTCAACTGGGTGGTCTGGCTCACAATTTCTCATAAGGTGTTCATTAACATGTTTGCTGGGGCTGCAGTATCTGCTCCCAAGATGGCTGACACACAGGCTCTTGGTTAGAGGTCTCAGTTCCTCACTATGTGGACCTCTCTTCATGATGAGGACCTCTCTTCTCACCTCTCCCAGAGCTAATGACTGAATAAATAGCAACCAAGTCAGAAGCCACAACATCTTTTATCTCTTCTACCATATTCTGTTCCTGAGTTACAAAGTCCAATCCACATTCAAGGGGAGAAGAATTAGACTCTGTATCTTAAAGAAAAATCAAACAATTTGAACACATGCTTTAAAATCACCATAACCATCATGAAATGCCACCTTTAATGCTGGTTATATTTCTTGCTCTCAATCTACTTGGTCTGATATTGATATAGCCACTACAGCTTTCTTTTAATTAGTATTTGCATAGTTTATGTTTCTTTATTCTTTTAGTTTTAACCTAGGTATTTATATTTTAAATGCATAGGTAAAATATAATTGTAGGTGGCAAATAGTTGGGTCCTGCTTGTAGATGGGATAAATAGTTTATTTTTTCCATCCTGACTCCTTTAAATGGATTGGTCAAACCATTTATACTTAACATAATTACTGATGGGATAGGTTCAAGTATAGTACCTTGATATTTTATATTTGTCTCATTCTTTTTCCCATTTTTCCTTGCTCCCTCTCTTCTTTGGGCTGAATATTTTATTATTTCATTTATCCATTTGTGTTTTAAATATACCCCTTTATTTCTTTACTAGTATTTACACTATGCATTTTTAATTTAACACAGTATACAGGATGAGCATCCCTAATTTAAATATCCAAAATACTAAATATTCCAAAGTCCAAAACTTTTTGATACCAACTGATTCTCAAAGGAAATGCTCAATGAGGCATTTCAGATTTTGGACTTCAAATTAGGAATGCTCATTTGCTAAGTATACCACAAATATTCCAAAATGCAAAAAAAAAAAAAAATTTACAAAATCCCAAACACTTCCGGTTCCAAATATTTTGGATAAGGGATGCTAAACTTTTATCTTTAAATAGTATAAGGTCACTTCACACATATTGCAAGAAATAAGGGGAACCTCCAGGCTTAAGGCAAAACATGGCCTTCTGGGTCCTTAAGTGTGGTCTTTTGACTAAATTTAAATTTTACAGAACAAATCCTTTTATTAAAATGGGTGCGGGAGAGAAAGATGAAGCTTTTCTTGCCTCCTTTGGTGCTTAAAAAAAAAAGGAACCTTGACATCAAAAGACCATAGGTTCTTCCCTGATGAATAGGGAAAGAAGTCTTTTGTATTTACTCATATATTCACTACTTCTAATGTTCATTTGCTTTTGTATATATCTATCTAAACAAAAGTTTCCATCTGGGACCTTTTTTCTTCAGCCTGAAAATTTTCCCATTACATTTCTTGGTGTGCAGGTCTGCTGGCCATGAATTGTCTCAGCTTTTATTAGTTTGTAAAGATCTTGGTTCTGTCTTCATCCGGTGTATTACTTTATTTTGGCTGTTTTTTCCTTTAGCATCTCAAACATTTTATTTCACAGGCTTCTGCCTACCAAATAATCATGGTAAGGTAACATTTACTGAACACTAAATACTTTTATCTGTTACTTAATCCTTGCAGCAAACCCACAAATTTACAAACTATTATTATATCCATTTTACAAATAAGGAAACTGAGTACTTGAAGGTTTACACCATTATCCAAAGTACTCAGCTGCTATACAGCTGAGATCTAAACCCAAGCAATCTAATTCCAGAGCAATAGAGATTTGCTGGCTCACTATAGCATAGTGGTAAAAAGCCTAAGCTCTGGAATCACAAAAGGAAACACCTTTAATTCTGCCTACTGAGGCCAAGGAAGAGATAACATTTGGGTTATGCTTAAAGGATGAATAAAATTTCTCCATGCAGAAATGGGGAAAAGCAACCACAAAATGACCTCATTACAACAGGGAAATGAAATGGCAACGTGTGTTCAGGGTGCTGAGACTTTCTTGAAGAGGTTTAACATAAAATCTTTTTTTTTTTTTTTTTTTTGGTTGCGCCTGGCCATTTTTTGGTTGTAGCTGTCATTGTTGTTTGGAGGGCCCCGGGCTGGATTCGAACCCACCAGCTCAGGTGTATGTGGCTGGCGCCTTACCCCATTGAGCCACAGGAGCCAAGCCTAACATAAAATCTTACTGGGAGCCCGAGAGGGATAAAGCTAGAAGTCAGTTGGGGTCACTTCTAACCCAACCTTCATGGGAGTGTATATTTTATACTGTATTGTAATACATTCCAAACTTTTTCACACAAAGAAAATAATTTTTATATAGCATACTGTAGTGAGTAGATGCACCTGCTTGTTGCTGGAGTCTACTGGGGACTGGAGGGGCCCACTGGGGATGGAGGAAGCCCAGGATCTACTGCCCTCTCCCCCTAAGGATGAGGGGATGGGCTATGGAGTGTGATGAAGACAGCAGGGGTTCCAGTTTAGATGTATAAAAGATAAGGAGAGATGCCCTGACAGGAGATAGACAATTGAAGCTAGGGGCTGGGGAGAGAGAATGAGTTTAACACGGGATATGCTGAGTCAGGGGCCTGCAAGACATTTGCAACACTTTGTAATACCTTACTGGAGAGCAGGAGGAAGGTCTTACCTATTACCAGACTCACCAGCCCACACTGTGCAAAATCCTTGTTTCCTTATCTTATTTAATTATTACCCCTACTGTTGTTTTCAAGCCGTCTGCCTAGTATCTTTTGGATGCATGAAAAAGAAACACCTTTGAACATGTCTGGGGAAATGCATCTATGAGTATGGGGAGAAAGTAGAAGGATTAGAAGGAGCTGGAGTGAATTATCTAATTTTTAGAAAAGGTGACAAGTGGTTCTTCTGGTTGACCTTTATATAAGCAGTTTTTAAAAGTTAAAGGGAATAGATAGTAGCCAAACAATTGGATTTACTAGGTATTAGGGAAGGTAGAATACAATTGTGCAATACTGGAATTTGACCAGGCTATTGCAGTCAAGTAGATAAATATACAAGGTGCTTACAACTACCTGGAACGTAAAAATGTCTGTTTTCTTGTGCATTAAAGCAGAACTTCAAATCACATTGACTTTCATTTCTCCTATTCCTTAATTCTGAATGTAATCAATGACACTTAAGTAAGTGGTACAAGTGGAGGAGAGAAAAGATAATATCCACTAAGTATATAAGAGAAAAATCTTTTAATTAGTGATTTTGAAATAGTTTAACATGTGTATTTACAACTGCAGCTTTGTAAAAAGAAAGCATGTTGAGAATATACCAACATTTAGTTTATGTTTTCACAAGTATAATCTGACTGTCTCGTAATTAAGTACACAGAGCTCAAAACAGCCAACACTACAGAGAGCTTTGCTGACTGTTAAACATTATAGCAGAGGTTGAGAGATATTTGCTAATGACTACCATAAAAGGAGCAGATGACTAAGAACAGAGAGGATGTGTGACTAAAAAGTCCCTCTACGGTTCTTTGAAAATTCCCTGAATAACTAGGCATGCCAAATGTGGTCTGTCATAAAATTATTCAATGTTAAACTCTAGTTAGACAACAAATATCTACTTTGCCCAAAGGATAAAGGCTTTGTATAAATCATTCAGTTGCAAAGTGCCAAAACAAGACGGTCAATAAGCGAAAGTGTTAAATTAAATTAAAGTGTGGCCCAGAGTTCAAACACTGCTGGCTGGACTGGGCTCACTCCACTGATAAATTCAAATCCTAGGAGTAAGATGGCTATGGGGGGACCAGACACACTGAGCCACTTCTGTTCCCTCTTACACCTGAAAATGTACAGAAAGCACCATTTCTCCCAGATCCTTGGATGCCGTGGAATAATCCCAGGTAGTACCTCACAGCATACCTTTGGCAAATCTGCCTTGTCATGCCACAGACCAGTGATTTTCAAACAGTGTGCCATGAGAGGATCTT
>CAUYON010024620.1:0-23181 GCA_963573935.1 Arctocebus calabarensis | reverse complement strand
AAAAATGGCCGGGTGTTGTGATGGGCGCCTGTAGTCCCAGCTACTTGGGAGGCTGAGGCAGGAGACTCGCTTGAGCCCAGGAATTGGAGGTTGCTGTGAGCTGTGATGCCACAGCACTCTATCCAGGGTGACAGCTTGAGGCTCTGTCTCAAAAAAAAAAATGCATATCCAACTAAACATTTTCACTGAAGGTTTTCTCTCAAAAATATTAGGAACTGGATTATACTATATGCCTTCTTCCACTCCTTAGTGGTAGTGACAGAAGAGATAATCAAAGCAAGAAAAGGATTCTCTAACTTGTGCCAATTAGTATAGATGATTTTAATTTAACTGGACCAGAAAGTATACACGGTTTCTAAATAAAATATGGTTTAAAATTAATGATACACTTACAAGAAACTTACCTATTAATTCAATAATGTCAAGATGATACCTATTCAGTTAAGTACAACTATCTAGCAGTTTCAATTGCAATTTTATTTCCTTTAATTTATCTCTTCCAAGATACATACAGCAAAATCATTATGTTATTGGGTTACACTATCAGTTTTTGTTTTTGAGACAGAGTCTCACTTTGTCACCCCTAGGTAGAGTGCCATGCTGTCACAGCTCACAGCAACTTCAAACTCTCAGGCTCAGGTGATTCTCTTGCCTCAGGCTCCCGAGTAACTGGGACTACAGACACCTGCCACAACACCTGGCTATTTTTAGAGACAGGGTCTCTCTCTAGCTCAGGCTGGTCTGAACTCCTGAGCTCAGGCCATCTGCTCACTTCAGCCTCCCAGAGTGTTGGCATTATAGACATAAGCCACTGTGTCCAGCTAGTTTCTAATTTTATAAGCCAGTATGTTATTTGCACAATGCTAAAATTCTATGTTCTAATAAAGGGTATCAAACATGTAAATTCATCATTTATGGTAAATAATTGTTACATTTAAAATCATGCTTCCCTCAGTTTTTGGATAGACAATTATTGCTTAAATAAATAATGTGTTGTGTATATTCACAGAAACTAAAATTTTACTTCATGTTAAATGGTGTTTCTTCAAAAAGGCAAATGGACAGACATGCATAATGTCCCAAATTAGATATTTTCATGTTGTACTTGATTAACTCGAGGAATTCTAAAGCAATTATCTAAAGCAGAAAAATAATGTCATCTCTGCAGATCAAAGCATCACAAAATTGCATAAGAAGCTTTCAGTATCTGAAAATGGAACAGAAAAATCTTCTATATAAAGCCTTTGCTATCAGGAAAAATTATAACAACTTTAAAAAAGTTGTAGTTGCCTACTTTATATCCATCCATGGTCCTTGACACATTAATAGTTGCCTTTCATGGATGGAATAGATGCCTTTCAGTGACCTTGCTGAGGCTCACACCCTCAGAGGTCTCTGCTAATCAGGTGGATGAAGATGCTATAGAAGCTGGATAGCAGACAACATCCCACCAAAGGCAGGGCTGGGCAGTGGGGGAGAACAAGCTACACTGTGTTCCCTGCAATCATCAAGTACCAGCATTGTCTAGATCAGTAATTTCCAAACTTGTCTACACACTGGAATCACTCGGGGAGTCAAAAAACTTCCAGTGTACCACCTACAGGAACAGTGAATTAATGGGCCTGAGGAATGGCCTGGGCTCTGACAGTTTAAAGAGATTTCCAGGTGATTCTAATGTGCAGACAGGCTGGGAATAACTGGTTTATAATTCTTATATATATATATTTTTAATAATTTTATTGAATCATAATCGTGTACATTGGTACAATCATAGGGCACAATGTGCTTCATATACAATCAGAAATATTTTGATCATACTGTTACAAATAGCCTTCATGGCATTTTCTTGATCACTATATACTCTAGACATTGATACTCTACCTTTAATAAGTTTCACCAGTACCCTGCTAAGATGCACCGTAGGTGTGATAGGATGCTTCTGTATTAATTGCATGCCATCTTGGGCAATCTAGGGAAAAACTCCTTGTTTGGTTCTGGAATATATCCATAATTGTAAATCCATGGAGGTAAACTAAGATTCAAAAGCAAAACTACAACATAATTGAATTATTTATCATTGTCAAAAAGAGAATAAAAGTAGGAAGAATAAAGGCATGAACAAGCTGAATTTTATAAAACATTTCTTCATGACAAGAATCACTAGTTTGTGGATTTTTATTTTCAAATTCAAGCCCTAGAAACTTTCTTCTGCCTGCCATCCTAAAACTAGACAGAGGAATTAGAGACGAGCACTGCCTGCAATCATCTGGGTTTGAGTAATGATCTGGACTTGTACAACACAGTCCAGCCTTCCACCTTATCAGATAGAGCAGGGGCAGCTGCTGGAATGAGGAATAAGGAATTGGCTATTACACATGAATAAACTGGTGGAGATACTAAGTTCCTTAGTGTTCTTGTTGGCAGGAAACAAAATGACTTAGAGGCAGCCAAGCTGAATTGTAGGTAAGTGATACAAGTTATGGGGACACTGGCATTTTTTTTATACCAGCCTCAGGCAGGCTTGATCTTAAGACCTCATAATTCTTCCTTTCACAGTAAAATTCAGTTCTATTTCCCTGTGGCTTCTCCACTGTGGTGAGGGTATATGAGAAGTCTGGACTAGAGAAATAAGAAAGTTTTTAAAAGCTTTAAAAGTTCAGAAGTATCAGTTCATCAAAAGCAAATAATGGGAATACTAGATACCTTTGCTTCTTTAAAAAAAAAAAAAGTAAAGCATATATTTCCATATAAGGATTCACAATAAGAACACATAGCTTCACTTTGATATGCAAAGTTGACCAGTCTTAAATAGACTGAAGTACTGAGCTGAATGTACTATTTCTTTGGAATAGAAAGGATCACCAGATCATAATGAGGCTATATAGATAAGGATAAATGGATGTCACCATCCGAAACCTTCCCATCCTTTGACACAATATAATCTGATGTCAGTTCAAACTTCTACCAACAGTTGGGTAAACCAAGGCATTACCCACTTATGCCTAAGAGTGATGTGAGTGAACTGCAGTCAACAGACAAAAATAAATAGTGAAAAAATAGTTCGATTTTGAAGTCTTTGATTTAATCAAACACGTGTTCTAAAAGTCAATATGGTTATTATAATTCTCAAAATCTTCTCAGTCTAATTAAAAGCCAAGTGCAAATTACCAAAACCCACAGAGACAAAACAGAAGCTATGTTCTTGATTATTTTCCAATACACCAAATCATGCAGGAAGATGTGTCTTTTTGGCAAGGGACATGGCAATTTTGTTTTCACTTTGAGCGCCACCTGTAACCAGTTGTTTATTTTGAGGCTTAAACTTAACAGGTCTCAAACGGAACTGCTCATTTCCCTCTCTCTTCTGCCTTTGCTCTCCACCTGCCACACTGATGCCAAAGTTACAGCCTGCCACCCACATCACCACCAAGCCAGAACCTGAGAGTTAGCAGAGTTCATCTCTGCCTGTTCCAGGGCCCACATCCACATTCTCACTATTGTACATCCTGTCCAGCAAATTAACCCACCCCCTGCTCTTCATTTCTTCTGCCACCTCCATGACACATCCTCATCTTTCAGGCCTAGGTTATTGCAATTGCATCCTAATTGGTCTCTGAAAGCCTAATTATGTGTTCTTTCAACATTCCCCCTACCCTGGAGTTTTTCCCGTCCTATTACCCAGTATTTAAATAAGAACGTGCCATCTCCCTCCTGCTTACTTACGGCCTAATAACTGTGTGCCTTCACTCTTGCTATTCCTTTGCCTGCAATGTCCCCACATTCTTGCTACCTAGCTTTTATACTACTTTGGTCTAACATTTTCTCTATCAAACCTTGTCTGCCTCTATCAGGTCGAGTTAGGTGTTTTCTCTTCTGTGTTTTGTTTTCTTCTAAATTCTTTTAAGGCTAGCCAAGTGAAGCAGTGGAGTGGAGTAGGATCTCATGCTTCTTGTATCACCTGGTGCTCTACGAAAAGTATTTGACACATTGCTGTAATTTTTTTTACATGTTGGTCTTCTCTCCTTACCTATGAAGGGTGAGCTCCATTTCCTGTTCAATTCACCTAGCACTCAGAAAGTGCTTAGTAAGTTGAGTAGTGCTCTATCAGTGATTCTTCATCAACCCACTGAAATTGCTTGAGAAACGTAAAACTACTGAGGCCTGGACCTCACCCTAGATCAATTCAAACTGAATTTCTTGAGGTAAAGTTCAGGCATTTGTATTTTTAAAAAATGGCCCAGATGATTCCAATGTACAGTCAGGGTTGAAAACCACTGTGCAAAATCATTTATCTAGAAAAGGTAGTTAAAGCTACATCAAGGAAACAGGAAGTTTGAGGGTCTTTGTGAGTACAGAAAAACTCTGGTTTCCAGAGTGATGGGTTTTTTTTTTTTAAGAGGAACAAATTGTATTACTTATCTGTGGCTGAGTAACAAACTATCCCCAAATTTAGCAGCTTGAAACCTCCAAAATGTCTCTCATGGTATCTCTTGGTCAGGAACCTTGGCCTAGCTTAGCTGGGCCCTCTGGCTCAGAATGTCTCACAAGACTGCATCCATGGTGTCTGCCAGCATTTTAAGGCTTGACAGGAAGGGGAGGAGAGTGTGATGGTTTGGGGCAGGATTCAGTTCCTCACTGACTGTTGGCCGGAAACTTCCTTCAGTTCCTCTGCCTTTCATTAGGGTGGCTCATAGAATGGCACCTGGCTTCCATTAAAGTGAGTATGTGACAGGGTGGCGCCTATGGCTCAGGGAGTAGGGTGCTGGCCCCATATACAGGCCTCAGCCAAAAACTTCAAAAAAAAAAAAAACCAAGTGAGTATGTGACAGAATGAGAGGGTGAGCAAAATGGAAGCCAGAGTTCTCCTGTAACCTAATTTTGGAAGTGACATGCCATCACTTTTTTCACATTGCAGCCACCAAAAGCATGTTATTAGCTCTAACCGAAATCCAAGGTGAGAGCACAAATACCAGAAGGTCAGTGTTATTGGGTAGGCCATCTTAGAAGCTGTCTACCACAGACATTTAATGATACTTGGCTTAAAAACTAACCTAAAGGAATTCCAAGTGGACTATATTAAAATTAGGAGTATGCACATCAGTAGTTTCCTTATAAAACTATATGGTACAGTATGGTTTGGTAGAAATGAATTAAAAGTAAACTGACAGGTGTGCTTACTAATAATAAATTTATATTTTTATTAATTATCAAACTATTTAGATGCATTAAGGCCATTTAGATAGTATCGAGGCAGGTCAGCTTGCATAACTCCTACTTTCCAATGGCCTTATAAATTAGGTCAGTGTGCTTTCCAAAGATTAAAAGTGCTCCTCCTTTTCCTTAACATCTTCCTAGTTTATAAAAGTTCAAAGAAAATAGGCCTTGGCTGGGCACAGCAGCTCATGCCTATAATCCTAGCACTCTGAGAGGCCAAGGCAGGAGGATTGCTTGAACTCAGGAGTTCAAGACCAGCCTAAGCAAGAGCAAGTCCCCTGTCTCTACTAAAAATAGAAAAATTAGCCAGGCATTGTGGCAGATACTTGTAGTTCCAGCTACTTGGTCGGCTGAGGCAAGCGATCAGGAGTTTGAGGTTGCTGTGAGCTATGATGATGCCACTGTACTCTACCCAAGGAGACAAAATGACACTCTGTCTTTTAAAAAAAGGGGGAAAGAAAATAGGCCACTTAAAGGACTCAACACAAAATTTGGTTTTAGTAAAGGGTAGATAGCAGTGAATCTAAAAGTAAAATACCAAGTAAATTAGACAAGTTAATACACTGATATTAAGCTGATGAAAGTTACTGATTTTGTTTCCTTCTCATTTTCGAAGGAAAATCTAGTGTATTGAACAGCATTGAATACTGATGTCAATAACCATAATTTAAGCCTTCCTCAAAGGTTTTATCAATATAAAAGTATTCATTCATCTTCAGGCTGCTTACTATTTAATGCTAAGAATGCAAGTTAAAATTGCTTAATGGTATGTAGCAAAACTACATAAACTACTAAAAGTGAAAAGAAACCCTTAAGAAGGCACAAATGACTTGCACATTTGAAGCCTGATTCTGACAGCACATTCACACAAAATCCTAAACTCTGAATTTATATTTCAACTACCAAATGCCACCTCCTAAAAAATCAATTCATTTGTGGTGCATAGAAAGCACTAGCCTTCCAGATTCAAAGTACTACTTTTGATAGCATCTTTCTCCTTGAATCACTTCCTAAGTATTTGATCAAAAATATTTGCAGCTTACAAAACCTGATGTGATTTATAAAAGGATATGATCATAATGCAAAATTATAAAAGATGTAACAGAGAATTGAGCATTAAGTACTTTATTACTTGTACAGAATCTATTGTAGTTTGCTTTTTGAAAGATTAAACAGCACTGTTGGAGAAAACCCATCCTTTCTTTTAGCTAAAGTGGCAATTCTTAGTGACATGATTATAATCACCTAAGATCAGCCATGATCAGCTTCTGTTGCCCATATAAGCAATTCTGTGTCAACCATGTTACAGTAGACATTAAAATATTAACATTAGAAGATTATAGTAACCATACTGAACCTCAGTGTCAAAGCATTCTATAATAGACATACTCTTATTTGACAACGTGAGGGTTACTTTCTTTGCATTATTATTATTGCTTAATATTTCAATGCAGCAATCCTCTGATTTCTTTTTCTGAATATATTTGTCTTCATTCATTCTTTATGAGGTTTTTGTTTCTAGTCCTTATCTTCAACATTATTATTGTTGTTATTAAATTTTAAACCTTTTTAATTTTGTGAAGGCAAAAAGTGGAAACCTAATAAAGACATGTATATTTTTTAAAAAGTAACATAAATACTGTTGAATCCTTACAGCCCTTTAATAATTGAAAACAGGTCACCAAAACTGTAGTAAGCTTTCTTTCACAGCAGTGTATGAGTTAGCGATTCTAAAATCAGTTTTCTTTGTATTCTAGTCTTGAGCAAATGAATAAATATAGTGAGAGTAATGGCAGCCAGGCTTATTTCTGTTGAGGGCATTACAAATAGGGAAAAGGGGAAGACTAGGAAGTAGTGCTTAGACTGTAATTGAAGGTGTCAGTATAGATT
Source organism: Arctocebus calabarensis (assembly GCA_963573935.1). Lineage (NCBI taxonomy): Eukaryota > Metazoa > Chordata > Mammalia > Primates > Lorisidae > Arctocebus > Arctocebus calabarensis. The sequence goes on along the minus strand of CAUYON010024620.1, from coordinate 16,077 downwards.
CCATGATTTTTTTTTTTTTTTGAGGCAGAGCCTCAAGCTGTCATCCTGGATAGAGTGCCATGGCATCACAGCTCACAGCAACCTCAAATTCCTGGGCTCAAGCGAGTCTCTTGCCTCCGCCTCCCAAGTAGCTGGGACTACAGGCGCCCGCCAAATGCCCGGCCATTTTTTGGTTGCAGCTGTCATTGTTGTTTGGAGGGCCCGGGCTGGATTCGAACCTACCAGCTCAGGTGTACGTGGCTGGCACCTTAGCCTGCTGAGCCACAGGCGCCGAGCCAGATTCCATGATTTTTAATAGAAATATGGGTACCTGTGTATGTAGCTGTCTGCTGAGAGGGACCACAAGCAGTAACACACCAGTAGCAAAAAGCAAACCTGGCACACAGATCTTGGTTCCTGAATACCACTCTCCATGGAAAGGAAACAAGGCTTCTTGGAGTATGGTTGATTCCAGGGCTAGGGTTGGAAAAGTAAGATGAGCCTGAACATTTTGTTGTACCAAAAAGCAAGAAAGGGCTCAAAGAATGATGAGGACACAAGTAGAGGACATTGACAGCTGGGGCTCCCACTGGTCAAATGTGAGGCAATGAGAACATCAAAATAAACACTTATAGTAACAGTTAATGGGTCTGTTGACTAAGAACCCATGAGTCCATTCTGTTACAAATAAATGAAAAAAATAAGTGAGGGAGAAGAGGAAACTCTTCCTTTCAGTAGAATGTCCACTAGTAAACTGATGAAATGAGGAAGTTAGAAAACCAGTCACTCACATAGGGATTGGGAAGATGAGCAGGTGGGTTTAAGTGTCTCATTGGCAAGCATTCAGTTTCTAGAGGGTCCAGTGACATGCATAGAGCTAATTCTTAATATTGATATAATTCTCTGCTGTAGACAGCATCACCTTGCTCCAGAATACCAGGGGCCTGTGCTGTGATTCTCCCACTGGACATGCCATAAATTCCATACTGCATCTTTTCCCACCACTGACTCCCTAGGGTCTGTTAAGTCATGTGATCCAAGCATGAGGGCCACTTTCACTGAAGCCTGGAACAGTCCCACAGCCCTTTACTGATCTGGGCACCATGTAAAGCAGGTCTTCCATGTCACTTGGTATATGAGCTGGAGCGTTGGTCCTAGTTGTAGAATGTATTGCTTCTAGAAGTGAAAAGGTCTACCAAGTTCTATACTTCCTTATTGGTGGTAGAGGATGCAAGTACAATGATTCATCTTTCACTTTGGAGTAAATACCTTGACACAGCCTTGAGCACTGGGCCTGTGAAAACTCTACTAAAGTAGCTGGCCCCTGAATCTTCACCCTCTGGCATGCACATATCTTACTCAAGTTTTCAGCATACTAGCCATCTCCTGCTCATCCTGTCCCATTAGTAGGATGTGATCAATAAAATGGATCATTATACTAAGTAGTCTGAGGGACACTGAGATGATCCAGATTTTTTCATATTAAGTCAACATAGCCTAAGGTATGATTCAGGCTGAATGAATATTGTTGTCTGTTCTACATGAATTTGAACTATTTTTCATCCTCTTCTCCAAATGGAATGGAATAAAATGCATTTGCCACGTCGATGACTGCATGCCAAGTACCTAAGGCCTTTACTGATCTGATCTAGTGCAGTCCAGCACAGCGGCTGAAGTCAGGGTTATTATTCGTTTAAGTAGACAGCAGTCTATAGTCATTCTCTAGGATCCATCCAGACTCTTTAGGACCCAGCATGCCACATTACAGAGATAGGATTGGGACGACCATCCCTCCTCCATCCTTCAGGTACTAAATGGTGGAACTGATCTTCATCATTCCCCAGGATACAACAGTGTGTTTGTTTTACTGTTTTGGCAGGAGTGGGAGACAGAGTGTTTCATTTGGCTCTTCCCATGATGATAGCTCTTAATCCACAGACCCAGGCACTTTTAAAAAATCCAGCCCCAGAGGAAGATTTATAAGGAAGTTGAGTCAGACTAGTAAGAATTATTAGGCTTGCAGGGTGCCATGGCTCACACCTGTAATCCTAGCACTGTAGGAGGCTGAGGCAGGTGGATTGCTTGAGCTCAGGAGTTCAAGACCAGCCTGAGAAAGAGCGAGACCTAGTCTCTACTAAAAACAGATAACCTAGCTGGGCATTGGGGTAGGAACCTTTAATACTCCAGCTATTGGGAGGCTGAGGCATGAGGATGACTTGAGCCCAAGAGTTTACAGTTACTGTAAGCCATGATGCCATGGCACTCTACCCAGAGTGAACGTGAGACCCTATCTCAAAAAAAAAAAAAAAAAAAGAGAGAGAGAGAGAGAGAACCATTAGGCTCTTCTAAGGAATTAGTACTTTATTTTACAGAAAATAAAGTTGGGGGGGGGTAAGGAGAGGGGACACAACACAGGTTAATGTATTCAAATATATTACATATGCATTGTATATACACATGAACAACCTATAGACCCTTATGTAGCTTTAATTTCCTGTGGTATAAAAGGGTTTAGCTGATTTGAAAACAGACACAATAAAAAGTGATTCCTGTGGCTGGAATTCCTGTGGTGGCTCACGCCTGTAATCCCAGCACTCTGGAAGGCTGAGGTGGGCAGATTATTTGAGTTTAGGAGTTGAAGACCAACCTAAGCAAGAGCAAGACCCCTTCTCTAAAAATAGCTGGGCATCGTGGCAGGCACTTGTAGTCCTAGCTACTCGGGAGGCTGAGGCAAGAGGATCACTTGATCCCAAAAGGTTGAAGTTGCTGTAAGCTATGAAGCCACAGCACTCGACTCCAGGGAGACTAAGTGAGACTCCATCTTAAAAAAAAAAAAGGGATTCCTGGATTGCATATATGATAAGATGTGGCACTTTACATATATCGTAAAACAGTCAGAAAGTGCTGACAAAACATTCATACCTTTTAGGGTTTAAAAGTTTTGGGGGAAAGGACCCAAATTTATTTTCTAACTGTTTAGAAAAACTTACTGTAGCACAGGCAATCAAAAATTCATTTAAATTGTACTATTACTAGGATAAAAATTATCTTCTACCATTTTTTGCAAAGGAACTCTTTCTATTTAGGCTGTGCGTTAAACATGCATTTATAGGCTAGCCGAGGAACTCAACCACTATTTAAAACACCAATTTTATGAGAATCTAGGTAATCTCCCAACAATCAACTTGTATGTGTATCTATAGAATACAACCTTTTTATTATAAAAAGGAAGCTACATGTTTACTCATTCATGTTACAAAAATGGGTCGAGATGGATTGCTTGAGCTCAGGAGTTTGATATCAGCCTGAGCAAGAGCCAGACATCATCTCTAAAATAATACCTGGGCATTGTAGCAGCCACCTTTAGTTCCAGCTACTTGGAAGGCTGAGGCAAGAGAACTGCTTAAACCCAAGAGTTTGAGGTTGCTGTGAGCTGTGATGCCACAGCACTTCTACCCAGGACAACATAGTGAGACTCTGTCTCCAAAAAAAAAAAAAAAAAAAAAAAAAAAGGTATTATAAATAATATTTTTAGATATGGGAACTCGGGAACTCAGGCAAAGAAATATTAAATGGTTTCTTTGGTCCACATGGGATGAAACGTGAACTCAAAACTAGAGATTAAATCAGTTTCTTATATACCTATATTCATTAACCATACAACTCTGTTGAAAAGAAAGAGCCAATGACGATAACCCAGGGCGAAGGCCAGGCCAATGTGCCCACCACGAGGTTCCTGCTGACACCGTCACCATACCTGCAGGGGCCGCCTATTGGATACTATAGTCCAATAACAGAATACTAAAACCTAGAGATAAAAAGAATCTTAAGAGAGCTTGGTCCAACTTTATATCTAAAGGCACATTATTACTATTATTTGCTTGTTACCAATAGGATAAAATTAGTAGACCAAGGTCAAATCTCAGGAAAACTACAAATTCAAAGCCTCCAGAAACTCAACATACTCACCACTCTTACTTATTGTACTTTAAGAGGACATATTTGAATCAGAATGGCGTTTCTGAATTTCAGACTGTTTCACTTCCTGCTTTAAACCAGGAAACCTAAAAACATAAACTGTGAATTCAGCAAAAGCAATTTAAGAAGTTGGGACCAGTATATATTTAAGTGAGGGACCAGGATATGTCTCTAAGTGATGGTTTAAGAAACTGGATTTATAACCTGATACCAGTAAACTTTTGTTCACTTTTAAAACTAGATTCCAAATATACACATTATACTGTGAGGGATATCTAGTTTTTAGAATTAACTTTGGGATACAATACTAAATAATTTTCTATGTTCCACAGTTCTGAATGAGAATTAATGGCCCTCAATAGTTGCAAGATTTAAAAGTAAACATAAAATTTAGAATCACTGGAAGAACTTTACTAGCCAATAAATACTTGTTACATCAGGGGTCTCCATAAAGTTCTGAGTTTCAAATACTTTACCTACAGGTAACCTATAACTCATATTATTTCACAAAGGATTTAAAGATGTCTTACTGCATGATCATTTATAATAATGATATAGGGTATGTGTTCTTGGAAAAATATATTTAAAAAGAAATGCAAGTATGCAGGTTAGGATGAATATTAAATATGAATTTTAAATTTGGTTCTTAAGCTTCCTGACAGTCAAAGCAAAGAGAGACAAAATTCTCAAGATCAAAAAGTAGCTTCCAAGAGTTTACTTAGAATCATGGTCTAAAATATCTCACATAGGACTTTATATGAAAGGCACTATGTAATCCATAGGACAATGTCTCCGCTAATATCATATAGCAAAATCCATATGATAGTTAAAAATGTTATATGGTTACTTTCACCACTCACTTAGGTAAAGGCAGAAGGCTTAAATTAAAATGCTGCTTGGTGAAGGTAAGGGTACTAGTGGCTGCTTTTGCAATACAAAGTTTTTACACAGAAGGCTTCTTACATATACAATAGTTTTCCCTAAAGGACAGGAAGTCTTAATTTTATGGCTATGAGAACCTAGCACTGAAATAAAAAGTTACTTGACAGAAAGGCCTTATATTTGAACCTCTAAATCAGTGGTTCTCAACCTTCCTAATGCCGCAGCCCTTTAATTCAGCTCCTGTGGGTCATGACCCACAGATTGAGAACCTCCACTCTAGATTCAGCAAAAAACTTAGCGTCTCCCTCATCTTTAACAGGACTTAACCCAAGGATTCAAAGGGATTTCATGGATATTTTACTCCTTCAAAATGGTGCCTTCTTACGACACAAAATTAGTTTGCAGCCAGGGTATGTGTAGCACATTCAGGGAATAAGTATTGTAAATGTAAACACTTTTGATGTTAAAAAAGCAGACACCTAAGTCTTGGTATAATGTGAGCAAAAAATTCCATAAACTACCCAAAACAGCGGAATATAACCACATGTATTCACTGTACTCAAAAAACACATTGGTTCTAAAATGTATGAAAATGGCGACACACAGCAACCAATAATCAAGAGAAGCACTTGCTACCTAATCTTTTTGCTATATCTGGAAACCTAAGACTGAAATGTATGTAGAGAAGGCATCTAGCCTGCATATCTAGTTATTCCATTTTAAAAGATATCTATTTAGATCTATACTGTAGTTTGTTCTTATCTTAAATCTTAGCATCTACAGTCTAGGACTAATTTATCTTATCAATGGAAGTGATGAATCACTATTTTCTTTTTGCATACTCGGAAATCATTAAGCAACTAATCTTCTTTAGTCTATCTTAACAGGATAATCACAATTACTTTAACTTTTCCCCATTTTATTAATATTTAGACCTCTGCTTACTTAGGCATCTCTTACCACCTTCAAAACATACTCCAATGGTTTAGTACTTTATGAGCTTCACAAATACCCAGGATTTCATGATTTGTTCAAGCAGTTTTACTAGAAAGTAAGAATGTTATATCTTGAAATCAATTACTTAAAACCACGTTCTAGGCCAGGCATACTGGCTCTTGCCTGTAATCCCAGCATTTTGGGAGGCCGAAAAGGAGAATTGCTTGAGCTCACAAGTTTTGAGACCATCCTGGGCAACATAAATAAGAATACCTTATTTCTACAAAACCATAAAACAACCCCCTCCCCCCAAATTAGCTAGGTAGGATGGAGAGGGGCTCTACGCCTAGCTACTTGGGAGGCTAAGGTAAGAGGGTCACTTGAACCTAGAGTTTCAGCTGCAGTGAGCCAGGATTGTACTACTGTACTCCAATCTGAGTGACAGAGTGAGATCTTGTCTCAATCCCCCCCAACAAACAAACAACCCCCTCTCCCCCACTTTAGTGGGACAGATAATAAACCAGTGGGCAAGTAAGACATCAGACTGAGGTAAGGGCTGTTAAAAAAATGAAAGTGACGGGCTGCACCTGTGGCTCAGTGGGTAGGGCACCAGCCCATATACTGAGGGTGGTGAGTTCGAACCAGGCCCCAGCCAAACTGCAAAACAAAAAAATTGATGGGCATTGTAGCAGGTGCCTGTAGTCCCAACCTCTCGGGAGGCTGAGGCAAGAGAATCAATCGCCTAAGGAGTTTGCGCTGAGCTGTGACACCACAGCACTCTACCAAGGGTGATAAAGTGAGACTCTGTCTTAAAAAAAAAAAAAAAAAGAAAGTGACAGGGGTGGAGAGGCCTTTTATATCAGGTAGCACTTGATCTGAAACCTCTAGGAAGGCAATTGCCCTGTAAAGATATGAATAGAATGTTCTAAGCAATTTTAGGCTAAAAAGGAAGGTTTAACAAGTTATTCTGCTATGTATTTATGTATATTCCTTATGAGTTATAAAACCTAACCCTGCTCCCTACTCAATCTTATATTGAAGACTAATTTTCAAAAGCTTTTCAAAAGCTTTCCATTGCTTCCTTAATTGATGTATAAGTTTAAGAAGTATGCCTTCTAATTTAAATAAGTATTTCCTAATAATATTAATATTTAGTTTAGCAAGTGTTTCTGCCAAATAACATTTAATAATGATTTAAAAAACCCCTAATAATTGAAGAAAAATTCTTTTACAGGTTTAGCCTAAATGAGTTTTCTTAAAATAACTTGATGATCCTTTATAGGTAAAACGGGCTGAACGAAAACAAAGTTTGATCCACTCGTATTAATCATAGGATTAACCACTGACAGGTTGGTCTAATAGCAGTGCAAGAGTCCAAAAGAAAGGCTGATAGGCCATGCATGTAGGATAGAACAACAAATGAATTGGTAAGGATGGAGAAAAACATTCTGCAGCACACTAGCTCTTTAAAACACACTGCCACCCCCTGGGCAATCCTCAATTTTAAAGTAAAGGGGGATTTGAGTTAATAATGGCTAATTATTAATTATAGAAAAAAAATTTTATGAAATCAGCATTTTCTGTCAAGTATTTAGACATTTAAAAAGAGCAGGGATTTTGGTCTGATGTATTCTAAATACTATTCTACTTTTAAAGTTTCTGGTTTCTTTCTTCTTTTTTTTTTTAAATTAAATCATAGCTGTGTACATTAATGCAATCATGGAGTACAATGTACTAGTTTTATATATAATTTGAAATATTTTCATCAAAATCGTTAACAAAGCCTTCATAGCATTTTCTTAGTTATTGTGTTAAGACATTTATATTCTACACTTAGTAAATTTCACATGTACCCTTATAAAATGCACCATAGTTGGTCCCAACAATTACCCTCCCTCCACTCATCCTCCTGCTTCCCCTTCCTCTTCTTCTTGGGCTCTAATTGTGATCCCATCTCAGGGTGGGCAAGGGACTTGAAGAGAAACTTCTCTGAAGACAGGTGCATGGACTACAAACACATGAAAAAATGCTCATCATCCTTAATCATCAAAGAAATGCAAATCAAAACTACTTTGAGATATCATCTAACTCCAGTAAGATTAGCCCACATCACAAAATCCCAAAACCAGAGATGTTGGCATGCAGACTAATATGTTCCTTTTGGAAAGATGTTTGGAGAACACTTAGGGATCTAAAAATAGACCTGCCATTCGATCCTATAATTCCTCTACTAGGTATATATCCAGAAAACCAACAATCACATTAAAACAAAGATATCTGTACCATAATGTTTACTGCAGCCCAATTCATAATTGCTAAATAGTGGAAGAAGCCCAAGTGCCCATCAACCCATGAATGGATTAATAAAGTGTGGTATATTTACACCATGGAATATTATGTAGGCTTAAAGAAAGATGGAGACTTTACCTCTTTCATGTTTACAAGGATGGAGGTGGAACATATTCTTCTTAGCAAAGTATCTCAAAAACGGAAGAAAAAGTATCCAATGTACTGAGCCCTGCTCTAACCCAGTTTCTGGTTTCTTATCTGTAAAATGGGTATAATACAATAAGCCTGTAGGTTTGTTTAGCCTAAGGATTAGTGGTAGTAGATTCAAAGCACCTGGCCCATAGTAAGTACTTAATAAATAGCATTTTTTAAAAAAAATTTTATTTTCTTTGGAGACAGAGTCTCATTCTGTCACCCTGAATGCCCTGTGTCATACCTCACAGCAACCCAAACTCTTGGGCTCAAGGGATCCTCTTGCCTCAGCCTCCCAAGTAGCTGGGATCTCAGTCACTCACCACCACACTCGGCTAGTTTTTCTTTCGTTCTTTTTTTTTTTTTTTTTTTTTGCAGTTTTTGGCCAGGGTTGGCTTTGAACCCGCCACCTCTGGCATATGGGGCCGGTGCCCTACTCCATTGAGCCACAGGCGCCGCCCAAGTTTTTCTATTTTTTAGTAGAGACAGGGTCTCCCTCTTGCTTGGGATGGTCTCAAACTCCTGAGCTCAAGAGATCCCCCTGCCTTGGCCTCCCAGAGTACTAGGATTATAGGCATGAGCCACTGAACCCAGCAATAAATACCTTTTAAAAAATTATTATTATTCAGTGTATGATCATTCAAAATATATAATTAAAACCTGATGGCTTTTTTAAATCACAGAAATGTGACTAATAAGAATGCATTTGCAAAAAAAAAGAAAGAAAGAAAGAAAGAAAAAAGAATGCATTTGCATTGTGTTTCAATGGAAGGAAACAAATCTCACAAAATAAAACTTAAGAGAAGAAACCAATTCCATCAAAGTCAATCAAATATGTGAAGAGTTACTGTAGGAAAACAGCCAAGAATGCAGTTGAGAGCACTCTAAAAATCCTTTACTGAATACTACATTATCATTCTTATTAAATTATATTAGCTTATAATATTACTTGAACCTTATCCAGGTTTTACTCACAATTGTGACATGGTTTAGAGCAGTGGTTCTCAACCTTCCTAATGCCATGGCCCTTTAATGCAGTTGCATGACCCACAGGTTGAGAACCCCTGGTTTAAAGTGAAATGCAACTTTGTATCAGGGAAAAAGACTTTTTGGGCAAAAAATGGCATAAGACTGCTGGAGAGTTCCTTCTCAAGAGAAAAACACTTAAAGAGTTTTATCAGGCTCCAGTTAAATAATCGCAAGAGAGTACATGAGTGCTGATCAGACTGGTGGTGCAATATGCTACACTTACACTTAATGCAAAGGCTAAGTCTACTTAACAGCGTAAGGTTTAATTTGATTAAAGTTATATGAATAATTAAATTTTATTTAAGAGTAAATAAAAGACCTTTTCTTGTTATTCTAAATGGGTATCCTAACAGACATGAGAGAATAAAAACCTGATTCAAAATAGGGTATTTTCAAATAAAGAGCAGAATTTTTAAGAAAACTGATAGTGGTATTTCTACTAAATACTTTACTATGCTATTTACTACATATGAAGCTTAAGCCAGAACAATGACCATATCTAGTCGAATTTATAGATTTTAAAGCTCAAAGGACACTATAGAACACGTAGTATGGTTTGAGGAAACAGGCTCCAAGTGATTTATCAGATACTTATCAGTACTCAGACAAAGCTGACTCTCAACACAAACTAAGATTCCTCCCTGTAGAAAGCAGTCCACATAATCTAAATTTTTTTTTTTAAGACAGTCTCACTTTGTTGAGTGCTGTGGATCTGGCTGAATCTTGACACCATCTATCCTTAAGGCAATGCAGAGAGGGCAGTAAGGAGCTCAGCTGTGGCAACTACTATGCTGCTCCTGGGCTTTGCACCCTGTCTGTTACTAGAAGCTAGCTCAGAAACAACTTACATGCCCTTTGTTCCTGCTGGAGTCTCCTGTGTTTTTAACCAAGCATGTAAGCATCAGAGCAACTACTGGGAGGCAGTAATTGGGAAAAGTATGATTAAAATAAAACACACAATGGCCTCTGGAGTGAAGGATGTTAATAAATTCTGACCCCATCCTGATTCTGGATTAACTACTTGGGCAAGTTTTAATAAATCAGGTATGTCTAGCAAGAAACTTTTTCAGTGCACACAATCTAGTGATGGAGTCTGCTTTTTCTATCTGCCGGAAGTACAGGCTAGGTCTAAATAGCATAGGCTCTTACTAGATTTCAAATAAAAATGAGTAAGAAAACACTGCTGGGAATAAAACATACAAACACTAACATGCCAACGAACAATATTTTAGACTGTTAAGAGTATCTGCTAAAAGCCTGTTCCCTGGTAAATAATAGTTATTGTTGTTATACCTAAATTAGTTATACATGCTATAGCTTGCTTCTCAAGGAGAACATTCTTACAGACTTTTTGAGAATTAAAAACCTGCTTTATTTGGCACATAACAGAGGTCTTGCAACATTTCCCAGAGGTAGTCAAACAGCAATTCTATGCAAGCAATCACAAAATTTGGTCACCAACCAAACCTGAGCTAATCTTTCAGTTCCTGTAGATTAGAGGACAATATTAACTCACCCTTTCTGCTTGTTGACTTTTGCATCCTTTTATTTGAGTATTAAAAGAACAAGTACCTATACGGGAACTCTACGCCCTGACAGTTTAATTATTTATCAAGTTTACTTTGGGCCAAGTACTGATCATTCTTTCGTCAAATAAGTTAGGTTCTTAAGTTAAAAACAACAAAATCTCCTTCCTCGCACAGCATAGCTATATTTCCCCATAACTACTAGGTTCAGTGGCTCCATCACGCCGGGTTGCTAGTCACCCTTACGTGAGGATGTTAACTATTGTCCAGCCAGAAAAGAGAGCACGCGGTAGGATGTGAACCAGGAGGTACTCGCCAGGCTCCGTCAAGGGTAGATGCGAGACCTTCACCTTGACTCTGGGTCTTGACTTGCCGCCACCATTTAGTGTGCGTTGACCTCACCCACCCAGAAACCTCCTACTGTCCAGCTTCAGCAGGGAAGGCGGGGCTTTCTCCCGACCGACCTCAGGGGTAAAGGCAGAAGACTCTTAATAGTTTCGACCTGCTCTCGAGAGCTGAGGTCGCCCCACGCGTATTCGCGCACCCCTTCGTCCCTCGCAGGAGGTGGCCTGCCTTGGACTCCGGTCCCGAAACAAGCCCCGGGGCCGCCGTCCGCACACGCGACCTCACCTGCCGCTCCCCGGAAATCTACTCGCTGCCCCGCCCCCACTCTCCCGCGTCCTCACGGATGAGTCTTTCAAACACACGGCAAGGGCGCAGCCGGAAACTGCCCCTCGCCTTGGTCTCGCCCAGATCTAGGTTGGGACCTCCGGTGGGCGGGACGTGAAGGCAGCGGCTTCCGCCTTCCTGTTTCCGGTCTGGTGGTGAGTTGGAAGCGGGATCCCGGTCCTTGGCGCGACATAGGGGCGGCGGTTGCCCAGGTTTTTGTCCCAGTTCCTAAGCGCAGGCGGTTGTGGCACTAGGTGTGGTGTGGCTGACGCGGGTTCCCCAGCTGCGGAGCGGCCCGCGTTTGCCAAGGCCGAGGGGCACGAGTGAACATGGTTCCCGTGGCCAGCGGCCGCGTTAGGTGAGGGTGAGCCAGCAACGGGGCAACTTGAAGGAGAGAAAGACAAAGGGGAAAGCGCCCACGGCGGTTAAGTGCCACCAGTTGTGACTTGAGGCACCACGTTGCTGGTCGGGAGATTGAGGCCGGTCCATCTGTTTGGGGATGAAGATTAGTGGAAGGCGTGGGTAATTGGGTTTGAAGTTGGGGTGTGGGGAGATGCGTGGCCCATGGCCGGTAAGTCTTTGTGTTAATAGCTAAAACTTTGTTACAAACCGGGTCCTTGTTTTTCTCTCTACTGCCAAAGTTATTTTACTTATCTCTGAAACTTACATAGTTTATACATTACTGGGGCGGAGACGCTGAAGAAAGATCAACCTCAATAGAATCTAGAGCTCTGACTGTGTGAGCTAGGGCATATGAAGTTGGGGACTAGGATGTTTAACGTCCTAGGCATTTTCATGTGTCTTCAGGTGCAAGTTGAGGTATGGTTTATTAATAATATTAAGAAGCTGTAGAAAGATAAAACAGTGATAGTTTTCTTAAAGTGATGGAATTGGGAATGATTTGCAGTGTTTGGGTTATCTTCTGTTTTTTTTTTAAATTAAAGACACTGCTTGTATAATAGACAAAAAAACTTGGAAAGACCAAGTCCAGGTTGGTCTTGGATTTTGAAATCATGTACCTCATCTAATAAATGAATGGTAACATTTTTATTATAAAAAGTTAAAAATCTCATCAGTTAGCCAACCTCTCTTTAATTTTTTTAGAGACAACAACCTTGTCACCACTTTATGGTCCAATCATCATGGGGTCAAGTGATCCTTCTACCTTAGCCTTCCCAGTCAAGGACTACAAGCTTCATCTGGTTAATTAAACCATGCCTGGTTAATTAAAAAAAATTTATTTTGTAGAGACTGAAGGTTGGGGGGAGCCCTGGGCCTCCCAAAGTGCTAGGATTACAAGCATGAGCCAGCATATCTGGCCCCAAACTTGCCTTTTATATGTCAGTAAATTTCAAAATAATTTTATTAATGATATAGTAACTTGGTAAAATACTTGATTTCCAGTAATTAGGATTTTTAAAGAGCATTTGCAATTGTGGTAAATTCAAATTAGGAAGAAATAGAGACTAAATGTCTATTAATTTTTCAGGTAATTTTACATGTCACAGGTTGCATAAACAATATAGAGATTTTTCATTTAAAGTTTTATGATAAATTCCTGAAAGTTGTGACTTAAGTTTCGTTTCTTTTATCTTTTCCAGTTCACCCACAGTATAGAATTTAAACCTTCTCTCTGAAGTGTATGGTAAAACTAAAGACGACGACAAACAACTAAAGGTAATCTAGAATTGTGATTGGTTCAGTAATAATACCAGGACAAAGTTAAGAGATCACCACTCAAGCATACGGTAAATGATAAAAGATTTTTTTTTTTTAATTCCAGCTGAAACTGAAAGTGGCTTATTCCCTATCCAGATATTATACATAGGCCACTATGGAAGTTTTGGGACAGGCTATGCTATGGTCTATTATTTCACTTCCAAGAAACACAGGCAGCATCCTTTCTGATTCACACGGCTTGTTAGTGTTGCTGGGTGGGCTTTGTTTCCATCTGCACAGATTTTATGTTTCTTGACTTTTGTATAATCTCAGAACTTTTGTAATGACCCACATTCTACTTTGAGTAGAGGCTGACACAACCTGAAAGGTAAAAAAGCCTTTGGGGCAAGATAGAAAATGTCGCTCAAGTCCATACCCCTTCATTTGCCAGATGGCCTTCCTGCAAACTCAGAAAGGAACAAAATGCATGGCACTTGTTATGACTACTTTTCTTATTTATTATGTTTATTTCAGTAGGTGTCAATGAAGCTGAAATTGCTTAAAATAGCACATTACTTATTGCTTTTTTGCAATGGCATATGAATGTGGATAGATATCATTATGACTGCCTTACTTTCTCCCTTTTCCATTCCTGCAAGTAGTCATTTATTAGCTCTTTTTGTGAGAGCATGTCACATGTTCCATGGCTTGTTCTTTTAAAACAGGAAATTGATGGTATGTGTAAGCATATATCAGAAAAATGATAAACAGAATTCTGCTGTTTATTGGAATGAGTGTGGAAAACTCAAGATTTATATTAAAAGTCTGCTACTGGAGCGGGGAGGGAGGACTAGGGAGAAGGGAGAGCTTTGAAAGAGGGTCCCAGAGAGGGTGTCCGTAGGGAGAGGCTTGCTGGAAAAAAATTAAAGAAAGAAAAAGAAAAAAAAAAAATGCAAAACAAAAAATAAAGTCTGCTACTAAAGTTTGTCTTAAATGTAGGAAGCATGTAATAATGTATAGTCCTTATGACAGAATCACATAGTTTTACTTTATCTTCCTGTAACTTTACTTAAAAGTGTCATTATTCAGGTTGTCCTGGTTGAATTATTTGTTCCTAACTTGAGATATTAGTCCTTTAGTACTAACTAGTAATTAGTACTAATTAGTGCTTTTTAACAAAACAAAGTGAGTGATAATGGAATTTAATTAACTGGGTATATGATGAAACTTAAAAAAAAAGTTTTTAAATTTCAGATTAACATGAGGGTACAGATGATAATTAGATTTTTTCAAAATTGTTATTAACTACAGTCTTTATCCTGTTTATTTTTCTGTGCTAGTTTTCCTAAGACTGCTGTGAAGATGTTTGATATTAAGGCTTGGGCTGAGTATGTTGTGGAATGGGCTGCAAAGGACCCATATGGCTTCTTTACAACAGTTATTTTGGCCCTTACTCCACACTGTTCCTAGCAAGTGCTGTACAGTCTTGGAAGTTGGCCAAGATGATTGAGGCTAGGGAGAAGGAGCAAAAGAAGAAACAAAAACGTCAAGAAAATATTGCAAAAGCTAAACGACTAAAGAAGGATTAAAGGAATGAACAGGCTCCATGACCAGAGAGAAAATCATTTGGAAAATTACATAGCTTTGGAAGGACCCACCAAGGTTTCTTTTCTGGATTTCTTGACAGTATTACTTAGCAAAGGAAACTCGGCCAAATGGAAGAATCATGCTAATTCTAAGCTCAATACTGTAGTAACTTTTAGGTTTGGGTGTAGAAGTATGTAGGTATCTAGTTACTGTAAATTAGCTTTTATTATGGTACAAATTCTTTATAACTGACCTAATCATTTGCCATTTTAATAGTTTACATACTGAAAAAAAACAACCTGTGGAGAAAAAGATTTTAGATTATGAACTCTTCAAGTTAGCTACTTAAAATGGGGCCCTTTTTTAGACAAAGGAAAACAAGAATGAACTTGATTCAAAGAAAGTCAGAATTGAACTTTCTGAAGTGAAAAGTGTGCGTTGTCTAAAGAGAGAGATACTGTATTATAATCACATCTTTTCTCATTATTGCTTATTTCTTAGAATAATTTCTGGCATAAAGCAAAATAATAATGACTTTCTATTTTCTGCATTTTTCTGATATTATTTTTCAAAACAACTGGTAATTAACAAGACATTCTGCATTTTTTAAACCTAGTTTTGTCAAGAATTGTGTTAAATATGTAGAATACCACCTACTGAATGTAACAATTTTTGTACTTAGTGAACACTGCCAATTTCTTATGGACAACTTGAAAAGAGTAATGCTATGATTTATAGCTTTCAATTAAAATGCCAAACACTGTAGTACCTTGGAACCAGTACCTTGAAAGTAGAACTGTGTAATAGTTAAAATGTCTTAACACATAATTTTCTGATTATATAGACAAATTTTTTTTATTCCATTCTTAAATATATATTCCATTCAAAAATATATATTTTTGTTTTTTATTCCATTCTTTATTTTGATTTATATGGTAGTGGTATTCAGTACTTTTTGGTCAAACAGGTTCACAGCAAAAACTAAAATTTCACGTTTTTAAAAAAAAACTCTTAACAGTTAAGTTATACTTTGTAACTATTAAAGAAACGCTTAAAATTTGGAAAATATTCTTTTGGCATAGTAGTAATTGGGTGAAAAAGATAAATTATGTCAAAGTGAGAATGTTCTATAATTAGAAATAAAAAGCTAAGGTATGTTTCTGTCTGTTAAGCAGTATAACTGGACCTTTTCTCTACTAAACATGGCTTTTATAAATGCCTGGTCCAGTAATTATGTTCACTGACTCAATATCTAATAGCTTATTAATGTCTTCTACAACTCTGATAATTTTTGATTATAAAATATTTTAATAGCTCTAATTTAAAAATAAAACTATATATTGAAATAAAT
>CAUYON010024616.1:0-11717 GCA_963573935.1 Arctocebus calabarensis | reverse complement strand
TTCATATTAGGACTGAGTACATTGGATACTTTTTCTTCCATTCTTGAGATACTTTGCTAAGAAGAATATGTTCCAGCTCCATCCATGTAAACACAAAAGAGGTAAAGTCTCCATCTTTCTTTAAGGCTGCATAGTATTCCATGGTATTGTAAAGGGGATTTTAAAGTGGGGAATAATGTTTTTGAATATGATAGAGGCAACAGTGGTAGCCCTCTTGTTTGTTGTAGGAAAGGCTTCAATCTAACCTGAGAAGGTATCTACTAATACTAAGGTATTTATAACATTTGTTCTTAGGCATGTGTGTGAAATCAAGTTGCCAGTTTGTTTCAGGAAGAAGTCCCCTAGCCTGGTGAGTTGGAAAGTGTGGGAAGTAAGATTTTGTTTGTGGATTCGGAGTGTTGGCAGACTTTATAGGATGATGTAAGTTGATTTAGAAATTTGGAATTTATCTGTGAGAGAGGAAAGAAAGCTTTCAGAAATTGTAGTAAAGTTTGAGATTTGGGGTGAAACAACTTGTGGAGATAGATGAGGATGTCATGAGTGGGAGGTTGATTCGTTTCCTTTACTGTAGCAGTAATAGGAGCAGGAATAAGTAGGAGGTAAGAGGAGGTGTCAGGCGATGAGTGTTGGAGAGCCAGTCGAATGTGCTGGTGCTGTATGGTTGGGTCGGTTGTTACTCTTTGATATGGGTGAGTGGTTAGATTGATGTGAATGGCAATGGACAGTGCCTACAGCCTTAGGTAATTTAGAAGCTTCTAATAATTTGATAATAAAGTGAGAGTTAAGAATAGGGTTACCTTTGGTGTTACATAAACCTTGCTCTTTCTATATAGCTGTATGGGATAATAATATGTGGAATGTGTACTTAGAGTGAATATAGATAGTGAGAGACTTATTTTGTGTTAGGGTGAAGGCTTTGGTTGGTGTTACTGCTTATTGGTTAGTGGTGAAAGAGGGAAGAGAGTGTGTTTTAATGATTTTATTGGAGGATTGTATAGCCTGCTTTATATATAAAGGAACTGTTATTTGAAAACCAGAGGAGATTAGTATTAGGAAGAGGTCTTTTCTGTATGTTGGAGAGGTAAGGGAGAAGAGTGTTTAGTGTTTGAAGGCAATTGTGAGTGGGTGATGAGTTAGAGGGAGTAGGCAAGAGGGTGCAGGATTTAGTGTGGGACATGTTAAAAGATAATGATGGGGCAGATAAGAGAGAGGTTTGAAGGTTAACAATGTGGCTTGGTGGCAGGGTTTAAAGATGTTTGTATGTTAAAAGATCATAGAGAATGAGGGGATAAGACAGTAGTAGGGGAACTAAAAGTGGGTTTCTTCGATTCTTGTATGAGAGTAACTGCAGCTGCTAATGCCTTGAGACAAGGGGCCTAACCTCGAACAGGGTGATCTAACTGTTTTGAGAGATAAACAACTGGAGCAAAGGTAGGGCCTAGCTGATGTCCAGGCACGTCGAGAGCAACCTCACGGTTTTCTGTGATATATAGGAGGAAGTGGTGAGAAAGATTAGGAAGGGAAAGGGCTGCAGCTTCTAATAACGAATGCTGTAGAGATGTAAAGGAAGTGGAAATGGAGGTTAGGAGAGGCTCATGAGGGTCACCATGAGTAGCATTATATAAAGGAGTAGTTAGGAGAGAAAAGTTGGGAATTCATGCTCTGAGATACCTAGTTAATTGTAAAAAGGAGAGGAGTTATTTTAATTTTTAAATTAATAGATGCTGACCCATTGGTGGGTAGAGGAAAGTCACAAAGAAGGCTTTTTCTATCTATGGTAATAGCTTTGAAGTCTAGGGGACAAAAGGACACTAAGGTGACTTTTTATTAGAATAATTGAACCTTTGAGGGAGGGACCCTATATCCTTTATTTGTAAGGAAATGAAGGAGGGAACAGGTGTTATGTTTAGAGTTATGTAAGGTGGGACTATAGAGTAGGAAGTCATTGATATACTGAACTAAGGTTGAAGGAGAGGGATCATAGGGCTGGGGGGTCACATGATAATGTTTGGCCAAGTAAGTGGGAGCTGTTACGAAATTCCTTGGGAAGTACAGTCCAAGTAAGTTGAGAAGAAGTCTGAGAAGTAGGTTCAGTCTATGTGAAGGAAAATAGGTTTTGACAATTAGGGTGTAGGTTAACAAGAATTGGAGAGCAGGAGGCAATTGAAGGGGTTTTAGTATTCCAAACCTTAGGATTTACTTGCTTTGGTGGAATGGTTCAGGGTGATGAGTCTTTGATGGCTTGGGCAAGGACGAGGCAGAGTGAAGCAGGAGGAGATGGGTCAGCATCTATTAATTTAAAATTAAAAGTGAAGGTGGTACTTAATTTGGAAAGTATGTCACGTCCCAGAAGGAGAACTCGACAGGAAGGCAACATTAAAAAGGAATGTATAAATAAGAAATTGCCAGTTATGCAGTGTGAAAAAGGAGTTTGATGTGGACAGTGGGAAAAACCCTCTACCCCGAGAAGTGGGCAACAGGGAGTTAGGACCACTGAACTTTTTTTTTTTTTTTTTACTGTAACTTTTCTATTGAACTTTTTTAAAGAAGAGCTGAGAAGTTAGTTTCTGTGTTTAATGGGGAGGTGATCATCCTACCTGCCACCCTCAGGGTTACCCTTGGCTCTGCAGAGGTGATCTTCATTGGGTGAGAGAAGCTAGGGTCTTATCAGTCTTCAGAAGGGGCAAGCCCCAAAAAGTCTGCTGTAGGTGCAGGTTGGCTGGCCCTTTGTCCTCTCTGGGCCAAAGGGCAGTCAGCCTTCTAATGGCCCTTTTGTAGAGAGGGCATGGCCCTGGTGGGGGCCTAGGATTATGGCAACATCGTACCCAGTGGTCGTCTTCACTACATTTGTAGCATGGTCCAGGTGGTTGAGTCATGAAGTGGCCTTTGGCCCCTGATGACTTAGGCAGGTTAGGAATGATGGCCTCAGTGACACTGTTTGTAATGCTTTGACCTAGCATTTGATAATTTTGGGTTTGAAATTTTTTATTTTCCCTTCAGAAAACATCATCTCGTATCATGTACATCTTAAAGGCTGTGTGTAAGATCACGACCTGGGGTGTCAGGGATCTGTGCTCTAAGCGCTTTAGCTTAAGTTTGATGTTGGGGTAACTTTGGTTAAAGAAATAAGTTATGAGAACGTTTTTCCCATTTATTGTTTTCAGATTTAAGTTAGTATATTTAAGAGAAGCCCTCAGTAAGGGGTTGGAGGAAAGCTGAAGAATTTTCAGACTTATTTTGTGTAATTTCTCATAATTTATCATAATTGATATCCTTTTTGGCGGAAGCTCTAAGTCCACCAAGAATGCAGGTAATAAAATGTCTCTACTTTTTTTTCTTACATTATCATTATAATTTTAATTTAGCTGGGAGTTAGGGGCTGCAGTGTCACCTGTAGGATGCTTATTGTTTGACATATGAAATTGATTTACTGTCTCTTCGCCCTCTTCCACACTCGTTTGCGCTCATTAGAGGTTAGGGTATTGGCTAAAATAACAAAAGCATTATGTTAGGTAAGTTGATAGGACATAGTAATAAATTGAAACTCTTGAATAAAATGAGAAGGATTAGAAGTAAAGGAATCTAGTTTAACCTTAAGATGTGTGAGTTTAGTTATGGGGAAAGGAATATAAACAGTAATTACACCATCCACTTTAGTTACCTTGCGGAGTGGGGCCAGGACGTGAGAGGGAGCTGAAGGTCCCACTAATTCTGGAGACCAATGGGAATGGGGTCGGGTGAGGGGAACAGAGGGAAATGAAGGATGAATAGAGGACACAGTAGAATTAGTTTGTAATTTGTTTGCATTGCTCTACAAGTGGCACTGTAGGATCCATCATATGGAGGAGCTGGAGAAATAAATGGGTAAAGAGGTCTGGAAGTGTTTCTTGGAGCAGCTGGCGGTGGACTGAGAGATGACGTGGAAGAGCTCTGAGGGCTAGTTGGAGGGGAGGAGTTAGGAGACTAGCTTAAATTGGTTGATGGGGAAGTAGGAGGAGCAGAGGGTGGAGGCAACTGTGTGGTTGAGGGAGGAGACAAATATGGCGGGGCTGGGACAAGAACTACTTCTGTTTCGAACTGGTGGCCATTTGTCTGTGCTGCAGAGGTTTACTTGTCAGGTCCAATAGGTTTGGTTTAGGGAGATAGAGAGTAGAAGAGCTCTTTGCTACAGGAATTTTGGAATTACCCAAACATAAATTAGGTTTTGTTTTAAGATAGGAGAAGCCCTGAACGTAGGGGACCTTGCTCCATTTGCCAAAGTGCTCATAATAGTTGTATAAGTCTTGAATTAAAGAAAAATTAAATGAACTATAGCTTGCCTAGATACTCTGGTTGTCTAGCTTATAAAGTGGTTAAAACTGGGTAGAAAGTTTAATTAATTTTTTGGCTTTAAGTCTAATCTTAATTCTACCAGGAGCGTAATAAGCACCTCAAGGGGGCGTTAGATGGGATAGAATAGCGATCTATCATGGCGATTCGTTGTAGAAATAAAGTGTGAGCAGAATCAAGCGAGGACCAGGACAAAGCAGTTTCCACTGCTTTGATGCTGGCCGTGAAAACGAGAACACAGTTCAGGATAGCCGTCACTATTCCTAAATCTGTGTCAGACTCTTGGGGCCAAGGAGAGCTTGAGACCTGGCGCCAGGTATTTTTGTGTGAGGTGTGGAAGCTCCGAGCTAGGCCACGCAAGGTCAATGGAAATAGGGAACTCAAGCCTCGAGAAATGGGTAAATCACCAGGAATGTAAGCAACCCAGTCATTTCCCGTGATTTGGGAAAACTCCCTCCCATGGGGTACTTACCAAGTTTGGATGAGGCCGGTGTTGAGTGCTGGTTAGAGAGCCTTGGCAGATTGACACAAGCTGATGCGGGTGGTGAGCGCCTGGAGTGCCAGAAGAGGATAGGGAGCTCTTTGGAGCTTGGGAGCATTCCCTAATTAGATTCTGCTTCTGACACCAGATGAAAGGGCGGCACCTGACCGGCAGAGACCTCACAGAACACCAAGGCTTATAGGAAAGGTTTTTATTGGCGGGGGATGCTGCAGAGCAGCACTAAGGAGGAGGGAAAAGAGGATGGGGGAAAGAAAGAGAGAGGGAAAGGGGGAGAGAGGAGAGAGTGAGTCAAAAGAAAAGCACGCTCTTACATAGGTTCAGTCAGGGGAGGTGACAGGATGGCAGATTAGCCAATAAGGAGTTATTGCTCTGGTGGGAAGAGCTGTTAGGGACAGTCCATAAGTTTGAAATTTTCAGTGGGTAATTGGGATAGGGAGCTAATGTAAGTTTTGCAATTACCTAACAAGAGTGCCATGGCATCACAGCTCATAGCAACCTCCAACTCCTGGGCTTTAGCAATTTTCTTGCCTCTGCCTCCTGAGTAGCTGGGACCACAGGTACCTGCCACAACGCCTGGCTATTTTTTGGTTGTAGTTGTCGTTGTTTGGCAGGCCCGGACTGGATTTGAACCTACCAGCCCTGGTGTATGTGGCTGGCCCCTTAGCCACTTGAGCTATAGGCACTGAGCCAGGAACTTTAAAATATAATTGGAAGCATAAGGTTAATAGCTATATACTGGAACCTAGAAAAAGTATGATAAAGATTAGAAGTTCTAGATGAATTTTTTTATTTTATTTTATTTTTTGTCGTTGTTGCAGTTTTTTGGCTGGGGCCGGGTTTAAACCCACTACCTCTGGCGCCCTACTCTTGAGCCACAGGCACCGCCCCCAGAGGAATTTATTGAAGGAAGACATGAGAGAAAGAACTGTAGTTGTAGAAGAAACCATACTTGTTTAGGGGTATCTACCAATACACTGACCTTTCAGAATTAACTATATTTTTATTTCCAGGGTACTTAAGAGTAAAACTGATATTGCAGGAAGAATTAAAGTTTTATTTAGAAAACCAAGTAATTTAACATATTTTGGTCATTTCATTCTGACACTTAGAACTTCATTGATAAAAGTCTGGATTTTTTGTTTGTTTGTTTTGGTTGCAGTTTTAGGCCGGCGCTGGGTTTGAACCTGTCACCTTTTGGATATGGGGCTGGCACCCTACTCCTTGAGCCACAAGTGCTGCCAGCAAAAGTCTGGATTTTAGGCTCGGCACTTATACCTCAGTGAATAGGGTACTGGCCACATACACCGAAGCTGGCAGGTTCAAGCCTGGCCCATGTCTGCTAAACAACAATGACAACTGCAACCAAAAAATAGCCAGGTGTTGTGGCAGGTGCCTGTAGTCCCAGCTACTTGGGAGGCTGAGGCAAGAGAATCACTTAAGCCCAAAAGTTTGAGGTTGCTGTGAGCTGTGACACTACAGCATTCTACCGAGGGTGACATAGACTCTACCACCAAGAAAAAAAAAAGTCTGGATTTTATTATAGATTTGAAAATTTGAAGTGGTAGTATCAAAATTCCTCTGATTACCAGTTAAATGAGGTTTTCCTCTTTTAAGTTAGCGTATCAATATATGTTCACCTGTGGGGGATAGGGGCTTAAATTTCAGGGTAGGAAATAGAGTTCAAAATGTGAAGTTTCTTGCTTAAAAATGACCTCTCTGAAGCATTTATAGAAAGGGAAACAAAAAATTCATTTTTTTTTTTTTTAATTTTTTTGAGACAGGGTCTTACTCTGTCATCTGGGGCTAGAGTGCCATGGTGTCATTATAGCTCAGTGCAACATCAGTCTCCTGGGCTCAAGCGATTCTCCTGCTTCACCTTGTGGAGTAACTGGGACTATAGGCACTTGCAAGGCTGGCAAGTTTTTCTATTTTTTTTGTAAAGACGAGGTCTCACTATGTTTCTCAAGCTGGTCTTGAACTCCTGGCTTCAAGTGATCCTCCCTTCTCAGCCTCCCACAGTGCTAGGATTATAGATGTGAGCCACCACATCCAGCCAGAAAATACTTTTATAAGTCACATTAACTGTCTAGCTCTATTTACCACCAATATGACCCCAAAACTTCAGAATTTCATACTTCTTCATATAACTGTCAGATGTAGAGCATTCCTTGTATAATTTTCCATTTCAGCAGAGGAGCAATGAAAAATTGCAGCAACCTAGAGAAGAACATTGTCCTTTCACATATTAAAGCTACATTAGTGTCCTTTTCTCTCCTGTCCGCCCGTGTGTGTCTCTTCTCTCCCCCCTTCTCTCTCTCCCCTCCTCCTTAATGCTGCTCTGCAGCTTCCCCCACCAATAAAGACCTTTCATACAAAAAAAAGCTATATTAGTGTTTTTATTATATAATTTTTCGCATATTAAAGCTACATTAGTGTTTTTATTGTATAATTTTTTTTGTGATAGGGTCTTGCTCTATTGCCTAGGCTGGAATCCAGCAGTGCAGAAATAGTTCAGCATAACCTTGAATTTCTGGACTCAGGGGATCTTCCTGCCTCAGCCTCCCAAGTAGATAGGACTGTAGACATGCACCACCACACCCAGCTAATTAAAAAGAATTTTTTTTTAAGAGACAGGGTCTTGCTATCTCACTCCGCAACTCAAGCAATACTGCCTCGGCCTCCCAAAGTGCAGGATTATAGTTGTGAGTCACTGTGCCTGGTCTTATTGAATAATTTTTAATATAAAAAGGAATATATACAGGGAGTAAAAAGTGAAAGTAGTACAAAAAAATAGGAAATAAAAAGTAGCTATCTCATCTCAGACTTCTAGTTTTTTTCCCTAGCAGTTACCACTGTATACTAGCATGTGCTTATCTTCCCAGCAACAGTTCGTGCCTATAAAACCATCAGCATGTAGTTGTTAATAGTTGGTTATTTTTTACCTTCATAATTAGGAGTTTCACGTGATTAAAACTAATATATAATCTATTCTCTTTTAAAAATAGCAGCATACATATATACTGTTATATATAATTTTGCTTTTCCATTTCATAGTATATGGAAGAGTTCAGATTCCAGGTTGCTGTAGATCCTTTTTTTTTTTTTTTTTTTTCCTTTAGTTTTTGGAGCCGGTGCCCTACTCCTTTGAGCCACAAGCGCCACCCTGTCAATCCTCTTTCTATTTTTTTTTCCACAACTGGATAGTCAGAATTTAATTGGTTTTCTTTTTTTTTTTTTTTTCCTCTGAGATAGAGTCTCATTACGTCGCCCTTGGTAGAGTGCAGTGGTGTCGCAGCTCACAGCAACTTCAAACTCTTGGGCTTAAGTGATTCTCTTGCCTCAACCTTCTGAGTAGCTGCAACTGTAGGTGCCCACCCACAACACCCAGCTATTTGTTGTTGCAATTGTCATTGTTGTTTTAGCTGGCCTGCGTTTGGTTCAAACCCGCTAGCCTGGGTATATGTGGCTAGCGCCCTACTCATAGACCTACAGGTGCCGCCTAATGTGAACTTTTTTTTTTTTTTTTTTTTGAGACAGAGCCTCAAGCTGTCATCCTGGCTAGAGTATAGTGACATCACAGCTCATAGCAACTCCTGAGCTTAAAGCAATTCTCTTGCCTCAGCCTCCCAAGTAGCTAGAACTACAGGCACCTGCCACAATGCCCAGTTTTGTTTTTTTTTTTGTCATAGTAGTTGTCATTGTTGTTTGGCAGGCCCGGGCTGGATTCGAACTTTCCAGCTCTGGTATATGTGGCTGATGCCTCAGCCCCTTGAGCCATAGGCACTGAGCTGTGGATTTTTCTTAGCAAAAAAAATTTAATTTTTATGTAATCAAATGTATAACACTTTTCCTTTGTGGCTGTTGGGTTTTAAAAAGGTCTTACTTAGATCTTCCCAATTGCGAGATTATAGAAATATACATGTTTTCTTAAGTATGTTTATATCTTTTTTAGAATAGAGTTAATTTTTAGCGCAATTTTGATTTTACAGCAAAATTGAGTGGAAATTACAAAGATTTCTGTATACCTTCACACATGCATAGCCTCCTCCATTATCAATATCCCCTACCGGAGTGATACATTTGTTGTAATTGATGAATCCAAAGATAAAGGACATATTGATAGGAAGACATTTTGATGACATTCAGGCCATCAAAGATAATATGCCAAGAGCTTTGATGGCCGTTCCAGAAAAAGAGTTCCAAAATTGCTTTGAAGTAGGAGTTAGATGCTGGCTTTAGGGCATAGTTTCTCCAGGGGAATACTTTGAAGGTGACTGTAGAGATATTCAACAATGAAGTATATACATAGCACTGTTGGTAGGACGAGTTCACGAACTTAATTGTCAGGCCTTGTAGGAAGCATCTTTTCATATACTTCCTATCTTTATATCTTTCTAAAGTGTCTGTTTAGGTCTTTGTCCTGTTTTTTGATTGCGTTATTTTGTTTTGTTGAATCTTAAGAGTTCTTTGTATATTTTGGATAATAATCTTTAGCAGGTATTTCTTTTGCAAATACTTTCTCCCTGTCTATCACTTGTTTTTTTATTCACAGCGCAGAATTTCTTTCTTTCTTTTTTTTTTTTCAGTTTTTGCCTTGGGCTGGGTTTGAACCCACCACCTTTGGCATATGGGGCCGGTGCCCTACTACTCCTTTGAGCCAGAGGTGCCACCCAACAGAGCAGAATTTTTAATGAAGTCCAAATTGTCAGTTCTTTCTTTACAGTGCATACTTTCGTTGTATCTATTATAAAAAGTCATTGCCAAATACAAGGGGTCAGCTAGATGTTCTTTAGGATTTTTACACTTTATCCTTTTGCATTTTATATTTAGGTTTGTGACACATTTTGAGTTAATTCTTGTGAAGGGTATAAAGTCTTTGTCTAGATTTATTTCTTTTTTCATGTGTATGTCCCGCTGTTTCATTACCATTTGTCATTTCTCTATTGTATTGCCTTTGTGAAAGATCAATTGAGTGTATTTTTGTGGGTGTATTCCTGGACGCTCTGTTCTGTTCCACTGATCTGTTTGCTTTTCTTTCACCAATACCAGACTCTTTTGATTACGGTAGCTTTATGCTACTTGAAGTCAAGTGGTTTCAGTCCTCCAACTTTGTCCGTCTCCTTGCACAGTGTGTTGGTTCTTCTCAGTCTTTTGCCTTTCCATATAAGCTTTAAAATCAGTTTGTTGATATTTACAAAAGAACTTCTTGGGATTGTGAATGGGATTGCATTATATTTTTGGATCAAGTTGGGAAGAACTGATATCTTAAGTGCATTGGGGGCTCGGCGCCTGAGGCTCAGCGGGCTAAGGCACCAGCCACGTACACCTGACCTGGCGGGTTCGAATCTAGCCTGGGCCCGCAACAACAATGACGGCTGCAACCAAAAAATGGCCAGGCATTGTGGTGGGCGCCTGTAGTCCCAGCTACGTGGGAGGCAGAGGCAAGAGACTTGCTTGAGCCCAGGAATTGGAGGTTGCTTTGAGCTGTGATACCATAGCACTCTATCCAGGGTGACAGCATGAGGTTCTATCTCAAAAAAAAAAAAAAGTGCCTTGGGTATTCTTACCTATTAATATGGAATATCTCTCCATTTTTTTGTTTGTTTTTTTTTGAGACAGAGCTTCCAACTGTCTCCCTGTATAGAGTTCTGTGGCTTCATCGCTCACAGCAACCTCCAATTCCTGGGCTCAAGTGATTCTCCTGCCTCCACCGCCCACCATGATGCTCGGCCATTTTTTGTTACAGCTGACATTGTTGTTTGGCGGGCCCAGGCTGGATTCGAACCCGTCAGCTCAGGTGTAAGTGGCTGGCGCCTTAGCCACTTGAGCCACAGGCGCCTAGCCTATTAATTTATTTTTTCTCAGATTTTTTTTCATCTGAGTTCTGTCATTTTCCTCACATAGATCTTGAACCTAGTTGTTAGATATAAACTTAAGTATTTTTCATTTTGATGGTTCTAATGTAAATAATGTTGTATTTTCAAATTCCATTTTTTTTTTCTTTGCTGGTATATAAGAAAGTGATTGATGTTTGTGTGGTAGCCTTATATCCTGCGACTGTGCTGTGTTGACTTATTAGTTCCTAGAGGGTTGTTGGTGTTGTTGATTATTTTGGATTTTCTACACAGGTGATCATGTCATCTGTGAACAAAGTTAGTTTTTTTTTTCTTTCTTCCCTTTTATTTCCTTTTATTGTCTTCATTAGCTAGGATTTCTAGTACACTGTTGAAGGAAGTGGTGAGCGGGGTAACCTTGCCTTGTTTCTTATCTTGGTGGGAGAGCTTTGAATTTCTCACCATGAGTGTGATGTTAGCTATAGGGTTGTGATTGTAGTGTTTATTGTTTTTAGATATTCCTTATCAAGTTAAGTTGAGGAAGTTTGCTTCTATTCCCATTTTCTTGAGTTTTTTTTTTATTATGAATGTTAGGATTTGTCAAATGGTTTTTATGCATCTATTGATATGATTATGAGGATTTTTTCCCCCTTTTAGCTTGTTGATTTGCTGGGTTATATTAATCGAAGTTTTGACTATTGTTTTTCCACCCCTTCTCAGTTTTTTCATGTGAATCATGAATACTGTGTTTCCTGTTGAAAGCAGAAGTTTTTGAAGTATTTTCCCTCTAAGATCTAGTATATACATCTTCAGTTTCTTATCTAGATTTCCCCACACTTCTAATTCTGACAGAGGTGGGAGCAGTAGGTTGTGAACACACACAAGAATATTGTTACTTAGATTTTTTTTTCTTTTGTAATTTTATTGAATCATAATTGTGTACATTGGTGCAATCATAGGGCACAATGTGCTTCATATACAATCAGAAATATTTTGATCGTACTGTTACAGATAGCCTTCATGGCATTTTCTTGATCACTATATAAAGACAT
>CAUYON010024614.1:0-15219 GCA_963573935.1 Arctocebus calabarensis | reverse complement strand
TTCAATTTAACTCCATTCAATACAATATTGACTGTGGGTTTGCTGAAGATAGACTCTATCAGTTTAAGAAATGTCTCCGCTATACCCATCTTCTTTAGTGTTCTGATTATGAAGGGATGCTGGATATTATCAAAGGCTTTTTTCTGCATCTATTGAGAGAATCATGTGGTCTTTATTTTTTAATTTCTTTATGTGCTGGATTATATTTATAGATTTATGGATATTGAACCAGCCTTGAGATCCTGTGATAAAGCCTACTTGGTCATTATGTATAATTTGTTTGATGTATTGCTGGATTCTGTTTGCTAGGATCTTATTAAATATTTTTGCATCAATATTCACTAATGATATTGGTCTATAATTTTCTTTTCTTGTTCAGTCTTTTCCTGGTTTGGGAATCAAGATGATGTTTGTTTCATAGAATATGTTGGGTAGTATTCCTTCTTTTCCTATATTTTGGAAAAGGTTGAGTAATATAGGTACTAGTTCTTCTTTAAAGGTTTTGTAGAATTCTGATGTGAAGCCATCTGGTCCAGGGCTTTTCATTTTTAGGGAGATTTGGTATAGTAGATGCTATTTCAGAACTTGATATCGGCTTGTTCAACTTTTCCACTTCATTCTGGCTAAGTTTTAGAAGGTGACGTGCTTCCAAATGTTGGTCAATATCCTGCAGATTATCATATTTCTGAGAGCAAAGTTTCTTGTAATATTTGTTGAGGATTTTTTGAATTTCTGAGAAGTCTGTTGTTATTTCCTCTTTACTTTTTCTGATTGATGAGATTAAAAATTTTGCTCTTTTTTTCCATGTTATGATAGCTAAAGGTTTATCTGTTTTATTGACCTTTTAAAAAAAACCAACTTTTTGATTTATTGATTTGTTGTATAATTCTTTTATTTTCAATTTCATTTAATTCTGCTCTAATTTTGGTTATCTCTTTTCTTCTGCTGCATTTGGGATTGGAATATTCTTCCTTTTCCAGTTGTTTAAGATGTCCCATTAAGTTGTTAACTTCCTCTCTTTCTGTTTTCCTGAGGAATGCTTGTAGTGCTATAAATTTCCCTCTAAGGACTGCCTTTGCAGTATCCCATAGGTTCTGATAATTTGTTTCTTTATTGTCATTTTTTCCCCAAAATTTGGAAACTTCCTGCCTTATCTTGTCAATGACCCATGTATCCTTCAGCATGAGGTTGTTAAGCTTCCACATTTTTGTATGAGTATGCAGATTCTTGTGGTTATTGAGTTCAACTTTTATTCCATGATGGTCTGAGAAGATGCAAGGGATAATTTCTATTTTTTTTAATTTGCTGAGGTTAGAGTTGTGACCTAAGATGTGATTGATTTTTGGAGTATGATCCATGGGCTGATGAGAAGAATGTGTATTCAGTTTTGTTGGGATGAAATGTTCTGTTGATGTCTGTTAAATCCAAATGTTGGAGAGTTAAGTTCAAATCTATAATTTCTTTGCTTAGCTTCTTTGTGGAGGATCTGTCCAACACTGTTAGAGGAGTGTTAAAGACTCAGATTACTATGGTGCTGGAGGAAATTGAGTTGCTGATGTCTGTTAGAGTTTCTCTTATTAATTGAGGCGCATTTTGGTTGGGTGCATAAATATTAATAATTGAAAGCTCATCTTTTAGAGTATTACCTTTAGCAAATATAAAATGTCCATCCTTATCTTTACTCACTTAGGTTGGTTTAAAGCCTATTGAAACTGCGAATAAGATTGCAACACCTGCTTTTTTCTGTCTTCCATTTGCCTGGAATATAGATGACCATCCCTTCACCTTGAGTCTATATTTATCTTTTAAGGTAAGATGATATTCTTGTATGCAGCAGATATCTGGTTTAAGCTTTTGTATCCAGTCAGCCAGCCTGTGCCTCTTTAGAGGACAACTTAAATCATTCATGTTAATTGAAAATAATGATAAGCCACGTGGATGTCAAGTGGATATTTTGGGTCCTTTCACCATTGTAGAGTTTTAGTATGTGGTCAAAAGTTTCTGCTTGAGTTTAATTTTGTGGTGGAGGTTTGAGCTGGTCGTTATGGAGGATAGGTCTGAGAATATCCTGGAGAGCTGGTTTAGTTATGGAAAATTTCTTCAACATATAGATGTCATTAAAGTATTTAATTTCTCCATCGTAAATGAAACTCAGTTTTGCTGGATAAAGGACCCTGGGTTGGAAGTTATTTTGTTTTAGGAGGTTAAAAGTCGATGCCCACTCCTTTCTAGCTTGAAAGGTTTGAGCAGAGAGATCTGCAGTTATTTTAATATTCTTCCCCTTGTAAGTAATGTATTTCTTGTGTCTGACTGCTTTTAGAATCTTTTTCTTCATGTTAACTTTAGTGAAGTTAACTATGATGTGCCTGGGGGATGTCTTATTTGGATTGAGTCATGCTGGGGTTCTGAAACTGTCTGCTATCTGAATTTCAGAGTCTCTAGGTATGTCTGGAAAGTTCTCTTCCATAATCTCAAAAAGAAGGGACTCTGTGTCTTGTGAAACCAGTTCATCGCTTTCAGGTGTCCCTATAAGATGAATATTGGTTTTCTTTGAGTTATCCCAGAGCTCTCTGAGAAAATGATCCATTTTTGCCTTTTATTTCTCTACCTATTTGAGCATTTGGGAGCAATTGAAGTCTCTGTCTCCAGTGTCAGAAATCCTTTCTTCTGCTTGCTCTATTCTGTTACTGAGGGCTTCTACTGTATTTTTCAGATTTTTGAGGGTGGCAACTTCTTGTCTCAATGTGTCAACATCTTTGGTCATTTTGTCCTTGAATTGGTTGAATTCTTGAGACATCTTCTGAATTAATCCTGCAATTTCTACCTCCGTCTTTGTTTCCATTTTATTGATCTTGCTTGCAATCAAGATTCTAAATTCAATTTCAGACATCTCCGCTATCTGTTTGTTGATGGGATCCTCTGGATTGGATGGTTTGTCATTCTTTGGGGAAGTTGCACTGTTCAGTTAATTCATGTTGCCAGGGTTTTCTGCTGATTCCACCCCATGATTGTTTTTCAGTTTTTAACTAGATGAGAAGGTCAGTGAAATTGGATTGGAAACTTCTACAGTTGTGGTTGACCAGCCCTCCACCTAGGAATTGGGAATGGTGATTGCAGCTTTTCCTCTACAATTTTGCAAAGTACCTGTACAGTACTACAGTCTGTGACTATAGAAGCCTACTTAGTGTAGTGTGGGTAGGTGACTCTCACTTGTATCCAGCTGATTTCTGTCAAATTCTAGTGAATCAGTAACCCTGGGATGCAGTCTCAGGTTCAGTGTAATACAAGCACCTAGGACATTCCTTCCCCCACCAGTAGTATCTGAAAGAGAACAATCA
This sequence comes from Arctocebus calabarensis, assembly GCA_963573935.1. Classification (NCBI taxonomy): domain Eukaryota; kingdom Metazoa; phylum Chordata; class Mammalia; order Primates; family Lorisidae; genus Arctocebus; species Arctocebus calabarensis. The sequence goes on along the minus strand of CAUYON010024614.1, from coordinate 11,881 downwards.
AACCTTCCCACTATAGAAAAACCTGGGACCCACCTTGGAGGGGCCTTGGATAATTTGTACAGTTCAAGAGTTCCAGACCAATTGTCCCCGACAACCCCCCACTCTCTAGCTGGAAAGTTCAAGAGGGCTCCAGTAAGTAGATGTTAGGGGCTATTGGCAGTTCGAGTGTGATTTGAGCACCTTCAGAGCTCTGAGGAGTCAGAAATGCCCATCCAGTAGGAGGTTTAGAGCCTGGGGGTTGGTGCTTCTTACCTCACCTTAGTCATCCTTCACCACCGGATTTTAGTCACCCTAGTCTTTGGTAGTCTCTCTGGAAGACTCTGTTAACCCAGTCTCTGTGTCCCTGTTCTGTCCAAAAGCAAATGTACTAGAACTATGCACCTGCTGGAGTCAAAATGAGCTCATTGCCTCCTCCTCATGGTTACTGCAGTCTACCACCATCAAGGAGGGGAGGCTGGGGTCTGTCTGCCTCAGGTGCTCAATGGCAGCTGAAGAAAGTTCCCCCTGAGCTTGGTCCAAACCTGAGGATACCCAGACAACAAAAGAATTTCTCCCTCAGCCACTGCACCTTTGTTGCTGCTGTTCTGCACTACTGGAATCCCTATAGGGCAAGGTATGGCTCCTTCTGGAAGGCCACAGAGATGGGCAGATGACTGTCCAAAGTTAGACCACAGCAGGATCACTCTTCTAATGCTGAAGTTGGGTGGAAGGTGCCTCCTCTTAGGTTCATGCACTTCAGCAGCTTCCAAGCCTCCACCCACAGTGTGGGAACCCTAGCCTCTGTCTGGTGCTGGGATATTCTTTTTCTTTGGGCCAAGACAGTCCCTTTTCCCTCTATGTCTTCCTATACAGTTACTGGATTCACAGGAACAGCACAGCTGTACAGCCACTGTCTATGCAATGCCTGGTCCTAGCTAAGAAACGCAGATAATCTGGATTCTGGATGAGTTGGACTTCTAGACTTCCAGACCAGGTGAGAGGGTAGACTGAAGGATGAAGTTGGCAAGGAAAACATTTAGAACACCAATCACATTGAGACAAAATGAACTAATAAATAAGTAAAAAGACTGCCAGACTCAAGTCCACAGAAGCCCCCCCTGTCAGAAACACATAGACATATAGACAAAACATAACAAACAAAATACCAAACAACAGCAACAAAAAAATCTACAATAAAAATAATGATACTTGTAAAATACTTGGGTAAAGAGAAAAAAAAAAGCCTCTAACAAATCTGATGTAAGAACTCTCAGAAGCTATAAGAAGGGAAGAAGAGGAGGGGGAGAGATAGAAAAGAAATTAGTGTTCATAAAAGAGTTTCAAAAAAGAAGAAAGGAAAAAGAAAAATACAATTGAAAATAGAACAAATAAAAATAACCTAAGAAAAAAAGTAAAATAAAAAAATTAATTATCAATGGCTCCTCCGAGAAAAGGATAAAAAAAAACACCAACCTCAAAAATATTATTCTTGTATGTATATAGAAATACACATCTTTATTTATGAGATAGATGTCAACTTTAGTGGAATAAGTTTATAATGCAATATACTTTGCGGACACCAGATGGCGGTGTGAGTGGTTCCCAGGCTTTTACGTGATTCACCATTTAGTTTGTTACTATGGTAACCACTGGATCTGGCCAGTTGCCATTTTTGGAGTTTCTCCAACAGTTTGTTTTCTAAAAGGTGCCCTACTTTGGGTCTTCTGCTCCAGATGGCACTCCCTTCCTACCTCCAAACTTGATGTAGGAGTCCATGCTTCACAAATCTCTCCACTCTGCTCCCACGTTCTCCCACAAACTGGCAACTGCAATTGGCTGTGGGAGAAGGGGCTTGCCTCCGCAACTGCAGCGGCTATGGGTGCTGCCCCCACTGCTACCTCTGCTCCAGACTGTTGCCTTTTCCACAGCTGTAGTTCATGGGGACCCTCTTCACCAATTTCCACAGCTTGGAGTGTCTCCTCCAAGCCCCAGTTTCCTGTGCAACCTGCATAGTCAGATCTCACCAGGATTACCCACCAGGGATGGCACTGTCAGATCAATTACTCTCAATGATCTGGGGAAAAGTTGCTTGCCATTTCGGACAATTCAAAATGTCTGTTTCCTGGCAGGATCCCCTCCCTTCAATTCTTCCTTGGGCTTCCTAGTCCTCTATGGCTCCAAGCAGCACCCTTTTCTGGTCGCCAAACTCAGGAATCCATGCTTCACTGGGATTTTTATCAATTAGGTTTTGCGAGTTGTGGACTGCTGTCCTCCCTGTGGGAGGGGTCTGCTACCTCATCTCTGCTGGGCAGGGGAAATGTCTATAGCAGAGTTCGAGGTTTTGAACTACACCTCAAATACAGCAATCCACCACTTCGCTGCGCATCTCCAGCTGTCTATCCACATCAACAATTCACATGGGGAAAGATCCAGAGCTCCCTCCCTCTCACCTGATGTCCTGTGAGAGATGGGCTATGCATCTGTCTCGATCGCCATCTTACTCCAGCTTTAAATTATTATTTTTTAAGTGTTGCTTTTGCTTTTTTAAAAACAAGTAAACATACATTGGTCTTTGAAACTGAAGAAGTTGAGGCATTATTCTTTTTTATCTTTGGGGACTCAGTTTAAACTGAAACAAGTTTGATCTTGTTACTTGCACCTCCCCAAGCTTTCAGGATGAGTGGTAATTACAATGAACTCAAAACAATCCAAAATATTTTCACCTTATATTCTACTACAGGAAGAACAGGAACAAAATACTACATTGTGCAACCAAGAAGGATTAGTATTTTTATTGGAAATCATTACACTTCAGCCTTCATCAGAAGAAAAATGAATCACTGCTGTAGCTTCCGTTACAAGCTATTTTGGAAGATGAAATCAGAGTGTCAAATATGAAACTTTTGACAGCATTGTGAAGGAGAGCTTTTCCTTGGGAGAACAATTGTCTGTCCCTCAGGTCCTCAACCCCCAAGAAGACTTTTAAAAAAATTTCTTATCTGGCTGGGTTCAGTGGCTCATGCCTATAATCCTAGCAATCTGGGAGGCTGAGGTGGGTGGATTGCTTGAGCTCACAAGTTTGAGAACAGCCTGAACAAGAAAGAAAGACCACATTTCTAGAAAAATAGCTGGGAATTGTGGCAAGCATCTGTAGTTCTGGCTACTTGAAAGTATGAGGCAAGAAGATCACTTGAGACCAGCAATTTGAGGTTGCTGTGAGCTATGATGCTGTGGCACTGTACCTAGGGTGAAAAAACAGACTCTGTCTTAAACAACAAAATAAATAACAAAAAAATTTTCTTATCAACTCTAGTAAGTCATTGACATTCATGTGCCTTAAGTTTCATATTGAAGATGGTATGTTGAGTTCAAATCAAAACTTGAAACATTACATTTTAATCAGATTGATAGGCTTAAGCTGAAAAATGAAGTTTGAAGGTGAGAAATTTTGATACAAAGCAGGAGTAAATTCCACTGTCCCAGAAGAGCCTTGGCATCTCACTGAATTCACATTGGAACTTATTGTCTTTTGGTATAGACAAGAGGATAGGTACTAAGGACAGCCCAGCCTCATTCTCACCAACTCAAGTTATCTTACTGTCTTTTCCCTGAAAGTGCACAAAGCATCCCAGGTGAACCTGGGCAATTTTGCTGCTTCTTAGCTGTGGTAACTTGCAGAATAATCGTCTTTGTCTTTGCCCTGATTAAGGAACTATTTGTGTTGTCTCAAACAGAAGCTCATCTCTGCAGTACTGGATGGTCTCCCTGTGCATTTATGAGTGTCCATTAGGCAGGCACAGCTTGGAGATATTGTAGGTTTGATTCCAGACCACAGCACAAAAGTGAATATTGCAAGAAAGTAAGTCACACAAATATTTTTTGATTGCCCTTCTCAGTGCATATAAAAGTTTTATGTAAGTGTTGACTGATCAACATTTATGTACAGAAATGGAAATAACACTCATTAGAAATCAAGCAGGTGGGGCTAGGGCACCAGTCACATACACTGGAGCTGGCAGCTCAAATCCAGCCTAGGCCTGCCAAATAACAATGACAACTACAACCAAAAAGTAACTGGTGTGGCAGGAACCTGTAGTCCCAGCTACTTGGGAGGCTGAGGCAAGAGAAGCACTTAAGCCCAAGAGTTTGAGGTTGCTGTGAACTGTGATGCCACAGCACTCTACCCAGGGTGACATAGTGAGAATGTCTCATGATATTCATTAACAATTTTTTGAATTTCTGAGGAGTCTGTTGTTATTTCATCTTTGCCATTTCTGAGTGATGAAATTAGAGATTTTACTATTTTTTTTCCTGGTTAGGTTAACCAAAGGTTTATCTATTTTATTGACCTTTGAAAAACCCAACATTTTGATTTATTGATCTGTTGTATAATCCTTTTCTTTTCAATTTCATTTAATTTTGCTCTGATTGTGGTTATTTCTTTTCTTCTACTGGGTTTGGGGTTTGGAATATTCTTCCTTTTTCAGTTGATTGAAATGTCCCATTAAGTTGTTAACTTCCTCTCTTTCCATTCTGTGAGAAAGGCTTGCAGTGCTATAAATTTCCCTCTTAGAACTGCCTTTGTGGTATCCCAGAGGTTCTGATAATTTGTGTCTTCATTATCATTTTGTTCCAAAAATGTAATAATTTCTTTCTTAATCTCGTCTATGACCCAGCTATCCTTCAGCATGAGGTTATTTAGCTTCCATGTTTTTGTATGAGTATGTAGATTCCTGTTGTTACTGAGTTCAACTTTTATTCCTTCATGGTCTGAGAAGACACAAGGAATTATTTCTATTCTTTTAAATTTTCTGAGGTTAGACTTGTGACCTAAGATGTCATTAATTTTGAGTAAGTTCCATGGGCTGATGAGAAGAATGTGTATTCAATTTTGTTAGAATGAAATGTTCTGTAGATGTCTGTTAAATCCAATTGTTGAATGGTTAATTTTAAATCTAAAATTACTTTGCTTAGCTTTTTATTGGATAATCTATCCAACACTGCCAAAGTATGTTAAAATCTCTCACTATTATGGTGCTGGAGGAAATCAAGTTGCTCACTTCTGTTAGAGTCTCTCTTATAAATTGAGGTACATTCTGGTTGGGTGCATAAATGTTAATAACTGAAACCTCATCATGTTGAGTGTTACCCTTAACAAATATGAAGTAACCATCCTTGTCTTTCCCTACTTGTGTTGGTTTAAAGCCTATTGTACCTACAAATAAAATTGAAATACTTGCTTTTTTTTTAAATTTCCATTTGCCTGAAATATAGTTGACCATCCCTTCACCCTAAGTCTATATTTATCTTTTAAGGTAAGATGAGATTCTTGTATGCAGCATATATCTGGCCTAAGTTTTTGTATCTACTAAGCCAACCTGTGCCTCTTTAGAGGACAACTTAAGCCTTTCATATTAATTGAGAATACTGATAGGCCTGGTAGAATTTTTTGAAAGTCCAGTGCACATTTTCAATACTTTCACCACTGTAGAAGTTGAAATTTGTTCAAACGTTTCTGAGTGAGTTTACTTGGTGGTGGAAAATTGAGCTGGTCATTATAGAGGATAGGTCTGAGAATATCCTGAGAGATGGTTTAATTATGAAAAATTTCTTCAACATGTCGTTAAAGTACTTAATTTCTCTATCATAAATGAAACTCAGTTTAGCTGGATACAGGATCCTGCGTTGAAAGTTATTTTGTTATAGGAGATTAAAAGATGATGACCACCCTCATCAACTTTTAGCTTGAATGGTTTCAGCAGAGAGATCTGCAGTCATTCTAACATTCTTCCCCTTGTAGGTTATGGTTTTCTTACATCTGACTGCTTGCAGAATTTTCTTCTTCATATTAACTTTGGCAAAGTTAATTATAATGTGTCTGGGAGATGTCTTATTTGAGTTGAGTCATGCTGGGGTTCTGAAACTGTCTGCTATGTGAATTTCAGAATTTCTTGGCATGTTTGGAAAGTTCTCCTGATTATCTCATGGAGTAGAGCATCTGTGCCTTTTGAAGCAACCTCATCACCTTCAGGAATTCTTATAAGGTGAATGTTAGTTTTCTTTGAATTATACTATAGCTTTCTTAGAGAATGATCTGTTTTTGCTCTCAACTTCTCTTCCTATTTGAGCATTTGGGATCATTCAAAAGCTTTGTCTTCAATGTCACAAATCCTTTCTTCTGTCTGCTCCATTCTGTTACTGAGAGATTCTCCTGTATTTTTCAGATCTTTGAGGGCTGCAAGTTCCTGTCTCAATGTATCAAAATTTGGTGATTTTGTCTTTGAATTAATTCAATACTTGAGACAACTTTTGAAAAGCTCCTTGAATTTCTAATTCCAACTGTACCTCCATTCTATTAATCTTATTTACAATTCAAATTCTGAATTCGATTTCTGATATCTCAGCCATTTGTTGTTGAGTAGGATCTTCTCATGTGTCTGCCATGTCATTCCTTGTGGGAGCTGATCTACTCTGGTTATTCATGTTGCCGGAGTTTTTCCAGTGAGACTCGGTCTCAAAAAAAAAAAAAAATCAAGCAGGTGTGATTTATGTAACCAAAATGTTTGTGTCCCTGTAATATTCTGAAATAAAAAAAAATTCTTATATACATATATACACTGTAGTTATCAAGTGGGCAGTAGCATTGTATATCAAAAGATAATGTGCATATGTTAATCAAAAATATTTTATTGCTAAAAAATGATACTGCTAATCTATGCCTTCAGTGAGTTGTAATCACTTTGGATGGAGAATCTTGCCTCAGTATTGATGGCTTCTGACCTATTATGGTGGTGGTGGTGGCTTAAGTGTGGGGTGGCTGAAGCAATTATTTTTTTAAAAGACAAGGACGTTTGGTGCATTGATGTACTTTTCTTCCAAGAAGGATTTATCTATAGCATGAGGTGCTATTTGGTAGCATTTTACCTACAGAACTTTTTTCAAAACTGGAGTCAATTGTCTAAACTTTGTTGTTGCTTTATCCTAAATTTATGTAAATTTTAAATCCTTTTTTGTCATTTCAACACCATAAGAACTAACTTCTCATCTATGCAAGTTTTTCATGAGATTGCAGCCATTCAATCACTTCTTAAGGCTTCACTTCTAATTCTAGTTCTCTTGCTATTTCTGTAACATTTGTAATAACTCCCTCACTGAAGTCTTGAACCCCTCCGAATCAATAATAAGGTTGAAATCAATTTCTTTCAAACTCCTGTGAATGTTGATATTTTTGCCTCTCATCACAAATTACAAATGTTGTCATTGGTATCTAGAATAATGAATCCTTTCCAGAAGGTTTTTAATTTACTTTGTCCTGTGATAGTCCTTTGATAGTGACCCATCAGAGGAGTCACTATCTTTGATAGTGACCCATCAGAGGAGTCACTATCTTTGGCAGTTATGGTCTTACAAAATATATTTCTTCAATAGTAAGACCTGGAAGTCAAAATGAATCCTTGACCCATGGGATGCAGTTTCATGCTGTATTAGCAGATATGAAAACTCTTTGTATGCCTCCATTGTATCCCATGGGTGCCCAGGAGCATTGTCAATGAGCAGTAATATTTCAAAAGAATCTTTTGTTTGCAACAGTGGGCTTAAAACATTAGTTAGTCATTTTGTAAATAGATGTTCTATTATCCAGGATTTGTTGTTCCATTTATAGAACACCAGTGGAGTAGATTTAACATAATTCTTAAGGGCCCTAGAATTTTTTAAATGGTAAATGAGTATAGGCTTCAACCTAAAGTTGCCAGTTGCATTAACCCCTAGCAAGAGACCCAGCCTATCTTTTGAGGGTTTGGTTCTAAGAACTGACTTCTTTTCTTTAGCTAGGAAATTCCTATGTGACATTTTGTTATAGTATAAGCTGGTCTAGTCTGCACTGAAAATCTGCCATTTGTGTACACACCTTCACCAATTATCTTAGCTGGGTCTTCTGGATAACCTGGTGCAGCTTCAGCATCAGCAGTGGATGCTTCACTTTCTACTTTTATGTGATGGAGATGACTTTCCTTAAATCTCATGACCCAACCTCAGCCAGATTCACACTTCTCTTCTGTGGCACCTTCACCTTTCTTAGTCTTCATAGAATTCAGAAGAATTAGAGCCTTGCTCTGGACTAGACTTTGGCTTAAGGAAATGCTGTGGCTGCTTTGATACTCTATCCAGACCATGCAAAATTTCTTCCTATCAGCAATGAGCTTGTTTTGCTTTCTTATTTGGAGTAGCATTTTGATTTCCTTCAACCTCTATTCTTTTGCATTTACAATTTTGTTAAGTGTTTAAAGTAAGAGGTGTAGCTTTTTGCCTATCTCAGTTTTTTGACACACCTTCATCATTAAGCTTGATTATGTCTAACTTTTGATTTAAAGTGAGAGACACATGACTCTTATTTTAAATGCAACACACAGTGTCTAATGTAGGGTTTTTCACTGGCTTAACTTTTATATTGTGTCTTATGGAGTAGGGATGCCAGGGCAAAGGAGAGAGAGGGGGGAATGGCTCGTGTGTGGAATAGTTGGAACACACTGTACAACATTTATTGATTAAGTATGCCATGTTATAGGGCACAGTGTGTGGCACCCCAAAACAATTGAAATAATACTAAAGATCACCATAGTAGATATAATACTAATGACCAAGTTTGAAATATGATGAGGATTGTTATACCAAATTGTGACACAGAGACATGAAGTGAGCACATGCTGTTGGAAAAATGGTGTCAAGAGACCTGCTTGACATGGGGTAGCCACAATCCTTCAGTTTGTGAAAAAGTAAACATTTACAAAGCTCAACAAAGTGAAATATGGTAAAACGAGGTGTGCCTGTATTAGATGAGAGAAACTGAAGCGAGGTCAGAGGTCTCTAAGAGGAAGCTATCTATGCCTTTGAATAACCTGAAATCCTACCTGTTCAAAGATGATCTGACCCCAAGATACTGTCTCTTCATTACTAAAAATTGGTGAAGCTAAAAATGAAAATTTATTAATTCAAAATGAGAAATAGAACTGTCACATGGAATAGAATAACTGACATTTATTATCAGCTCATTTTTTCCCTATGTTCCAATTATGTGGGCTTTTATTTTGTTCATTTACCATAGAAAACCACTGCTAGACAGGCCAGAAATATTTGTGTTTAGAAGGTTGGTTCCTTCTCTTTTTTTGTAGTTAACTGACTTTGGAATTTGAAGGTTGTCTGGGGAGCAGAGGATCAGAAAAAAGGAAGTTGGACGGAAAAACTCTTTAAAGCCCTTGGCCAGACTCACGCCTGTGGCTCAATGGGCTAAGGTGCCAGCCACGTACACCATGAGCTGGAGGGTTCGAATCCAGCCCGGGCCTGCCAATCAACAATGATGGCTACAACTAAAAAATGGCCGGGTGTTGTGGCAGGCGCCTGTAGTCCCAGCTACTTGGGAGGCGGAGGCAAGAGAATCGCTTGAGCCCAGGAATTGGAGGTTGCTATGAGCTGTGATGCTACAGCACTCTATCCAGGGTGACAGCTTGAGGCTCTGTCTCAAAAAAAAAAAAAAAAAAGCCTTTGGCCAAAGTTGTCTGATGTCTCCAGTGCACAACACAGGTAGCCTTGTCAATGGGGCCAAATATAACTAAGTCTATTGACTTCCTGCTGTGTCCAGTTCTGCCCTAGTACTAACCATAAGAAGGTTTTAGAAGAAAAACACTCCAATGGGTAGACATTCTTCTTTCTAGGATTATGCTTTGTTCAGCACTAGCAGTATTCTTTTTGGCTTCATCAGTCTCTCTTTTGAGTGACATATTAATTCTTTGGATGTACTGCTGTAATACATTCTGTCTTGTTATAGTCTTATTATAGTCAAGCCTATTGACCTGGAGTATTGCTGTCACTATGCACTGTCTCATGATATGTTGGTCTTATATTTTTCTCTGAAGAAGACCTGCTATTTCTAAGTTCTTGAAAACTTTGTCCCTTAAGTATTAACAGAAAACATTTCATATCAAAAATAAGGTGAATTTTCAATCATCAATAAATATTTTTAAATTATCTACTCACTACATTTGATGCAGTTATGTTAGGCATAATTTTTACTGTAATAATTTTATATTTAATACTTTTTTTTTAAGTGCAGAACACACTTACATTAATTTGTCTGATGAATTAAACTTAATTAAACCCTGTTGGGTTTCTCAGGTTTTGATTTCTTGGTCACCAGAAGATATGTTTCTAAGTATCACTTTTTTTTTTTTTACAGTAATTTATTTCAGGTTAATGTGAGGGTACAAAAAAGTAGGTCAAAATATTTGACTTTGTTAGCTAGAGTCCCGCTTGTTGTTATGTCCCCCATACAAAAGGTGTACTCCCCCACCTTGTGCCCATTCAGAGCAGCCCAAACCCCTATCCCTTCTCCTCCCTCATTATCCCCCTCAACTTGAATTAAAACATGTTTTTATCCTATTGATAATGCATTAGATCATCTACTGGCTTCATATTAGTATTGGGTACATTGGATAATTGCTTTTTTATTCTTGTGATACTTTACTAAGAAGAATGTGTTTCAGCTTTATCCAGGATATTACAAAATATTTAATGGCTGAATAGTATTCCATGATGTGCATGTACCATGATTTGTTAATCTATTCTTGAATTGATGGACATTTAGGTTGTTTCCACATCTTGGCAATTATAAATTGAGCTGCAATAAATAATCTAGTGGAAATGTCCTTATGATAAAATGACTTAATCCAGGTGCTGGAAGATGGCAGTAGAGATGGTCCCGTAGCCCATCTCTACCAGGTCAGCAGGTGAGAGGGTGGGAGCTCTGGATCTTTCCCCGTGTGAACTATTGGAGTGGATGGGCAGCTGGTGAGACACAGAGATCGGGAGGATTGGCGCATTTGAAATATAGTTCTTAACCGTGGAAACTGTTGCAGACTGTTTCCCCCTGCCCGGCGGAGGGGCAGCCAGCCCCTCCCACAGGGAGGACAGCAGGTCCCAACCCACAAGCTCTAATCGGAGAAAATTCCACTAAAGTGTGGAACTCAGAGTTTAACGATCAGAAAGGGATGCTGCCGGGAAGCACAGAGACCCGGGCAGCCCTGGTATGAGCCGAGGGGTCTGGACTCTGCCGGACCTACACATTGGAATGTCCAAAATGGCGAGGGCCTTTTCCCCAGATCAATGAGAGAGAGAAAGAATTGGTGATCAGTCAGCGTTACACTAGGCGGGGACCATAGTGAAGCCTGAGAGGGGCGGAAAAGACATTTTCAGCTGTGGAAGTTGTGGAAGTTGGCGAGGAGGGCCCCCGGGCATTTCAGCTGGAGAATAACTGAAGTTCAAATTCCCACCAACAGCCCCGCAAAGCCCCCACCCCTCCAGCCTTCACTGCAGCTGGGAGCAGCTGGGAGCCGCTGCCCCGAGTGCTTCTGCGGTCGCTCCGAAGCTGCCGCCCTGTGAATAGAGAGGACACCTTTGTGGCCATAGCAACTGCTGCCCAGGTGCTGCTGCAGTCGGAAGCCGCAGCCCCATGAATAGGGACACACCGCCGCGCCCCCGAGATCCACAGTGACTATGTGGCCCCTCCCCTCCAGCCTTCACAGCAGCTGCGAGCAGCTGCAACCCGCGGCCATAGCTGCCATAGCAACCGCCGCTGCTTGTGCTGCCGCAGTCGCCCCGCGCATAGTGACACAAAGCCCCCGCCCCTCCAGCCTTCACTGCGGCTGGGAGCAGCTGGGAGCTGCAGCCATAGCAACTGCCACTACGGGTGCTTCTGTGGTCTCTCCGAAGCTGCCGCCCTGCGAATAGAGAGGACACCTTCGCGGCCAGAGCAACCACCACCTGGGTGCTGCTGCAGTCGGAAGCCGCCGCCCCGCAAATAGGGACACACCGCCGTGACCAACAAGATCTGCAGCGACTGTGAGGCCCC
>CAUYON010024613.1:0-10910 GCA_963573935.1 Arctocebus calabarensis | reverse complement strand
TTATATAGTGATCAAGAAAATGCCATGAAGGCTATCTGTAACAGTACGATCAAAACATTTCTGAATGTATATGAATCGTGCCCTATGATTGCACCAATGTACAGAATTATGATTCAATAAAATTATAAAAAAAAAAAATCTTGAAATAAAAAGTAGACTCACTTCCCTGTCTCAAAACTTAATACAAGGCAGTAATAATCAATACAATGTGGTATCAATATAAAGACAGACTTACTCATCAGTGGAACTGAATTGAGAGTCCCTAGATTCACACACACACTATCATCAACTGATTTCCAACCACAGTGGCAAGACCATACGAGGAAAAAAGAAGCTTCTCAATAAATTTTCTGGAGTAGCCACATCCATCGTGAACCCTTACCTCACAGCACAGACAAAAATTAACTCAAAATAGACCAAAAACCTAGATTTAAGATCTACACTATGAAACACTGATGAAAAAAGCCACAAGAACAAATCTTCACGACCTTGTATTTGACAATAGAATCTTAAATATGAAACCAAAAACAATGACAACAAAATAGACAAACTTGACTATATCGAAATTAAAAATTTTAATGTTCTTTCTCAGAAAAATGGAAAGAAAACCCACAGAATGGGAGAAAGCATCTGAAAATCACTTTTCCGACAAGGAGTTTGAATACAGACTACATAAAGAACACTTTTTTTTTTTTTTGAGTCAGAGCCTCAAGCTGTCACCCTGGGTAGAGTGCTGTGGCATCACAGCTCACAACCTCTAATTCTTGGGCTCAAGCAGGTCTCTTGCCTCCGCCTCCCAAGTAGCTGGGACTACAGGCGCCCACCACAACAGCCCGGCTATTTTTTTGGTTGCAGCTGTCATTGTTGTTTGCTGGGCCAGGGCTGGATTTGAACCCGCCAGCTCAGGTGTACATGGCTGGCGCCTTAGCCCGTTGAGCCACAGGCGCTGAGCCAAGAACACTTCTAATTCAATAGTAAAAGCACAATTTAAAAATGAACAAAGGATCCTTGACTTACTGGTCATCAAGGAAATACAAATCAAAACCACAGTTAAATGTGGATCTACACTCTCTATAAATGGCTAAAGGGAGGTGATAGAGAGTGTTGGTAGAGATGTGAGGAAATTTTACTCCACAAACACTACTCAGGGGGATGTACAATCATGCAGTTACTTTGGAAACCAGTCTGGTAGTCCTTTGAATGGTTAAACATAAAGTTATCAATGATAGTAATTCTACGTGGAGAGAGTGAAAAATACATCTATAAAAAACTTACACATGAATGTTTGTAGCATTATTTATAACAGTCCAAAGCTATCAATTAACTAATAATTGGACAAAATGAGACCTACCCACACAGGAAATTTTATTTGGCCTTAATGGGAATGAAGTCCCGACCTATCAATGAACCTTGCGAACATTATACTAAGAAAAAAAAGACAATTACACAAGACCCTGTATTATATAATTCCATTTATATAAAATGTCCAGAACAGATAAGCCTACAGAGCTAGAGAATAGATCAGTGTTTGTCCAGGGTGAAGGGTTATCGAGGGAGTCACAGCTAAAGGGTATGATGTCTATTGGCAGGGTCACTCCAAAATTTATTGTGGTGACTGTTGTATAAACCTGTACATACACTAAAGCTATTTCATTGCATATTTTTAATATGTAAACTGTATGATAGATGAATTAGATCTCTATAAAGTTGTTTTAAAAAATAAAAGAAAAACTTCTCATACACAGAGCATCATAATACACTAAAAGAAATCAAATCTTAGAAGGAACGGTCCGTCCTCCACACTTAGCCCCTTAAGTCTCTAAGAAGATTGGAAAAGTGGGACAAAGTCAAGGCGTCAGTTTCCACACCGTGAAAGTGTCAGGCCTGTGAGTTAAATCTGCCTTTGCAATTCCTTACTGGGAAGAAACCTAACCAGAGGATAACTTCAAACATCAGAGGACAGCTTTAAAATGACTAAGTAGTGCTTTAAGGCAAATGTACAGACGTTCAGTGGCAAACATAAAAATCTAACCACATAATGAGAAAGTGAAGATAAAAAATACCCAACGGTGGCAAGTAGCTGGTCAACAGTGGGTTGGGGAGACACTTTTAAAATAGGATGATAAAAGAAAGATGGACAGACTAATGAATAGATGATTTGCATACTGATTCAATTAATAAAACCAAGTAGCAGTCATCTATCACCTCAGCAGTGAAAACATCGGAGTTCCTGATAAGGCAAATGGATTTCTAAGCTTTCAAGAGGATGCAATTCCGATGAAGTGGTCTGAGGTCAACCTCTGGGTGCGTGAACAGAACACTGAAGACCAGTGAGCTCCGTGTCACTGGGAGGCACTGCAGCCTGCATCGGCCGAACAGACAGGACGCACTTTCCCTGCTCTTACGAACTTACATTCCCCCTCTAACTGCCATTACGAATTTCACATTTTTAATAATAGTACTAAGAACTACATCCAAAAACCATTATAGATTTTCTTTATACATGACCTGAGGAGAGCTTTGTCATTTCCTTTTTTTAAATATTTGATTTATTTATTTTTTGAGACACAGTCTCACTATATTGCCCTCAGTACAGTGCCGTGGTGTCACAGCTCACAGCAACCTCCAACTTTTGGGCCCGAGGGATTCTCTTGCTTCAGCCTCCCAAGTAGCTGGGCCACAGGTGCCTGCCACAATGCCCAGCCATTTTTCTGTTGCACTTGTCATTATTGTTTAGCTGGCCTGGGCTGGTTTCGAACCTATCGGCCTTGGTGTACGTGGCTGGCACTGTACCCACTGTGCTATGGGGGCCACGCCTGTTAGTTCCTTTTTATAGAATGACTGCACTTAGATTTTAAGCAAGGATAGAAATTTAACCTTTAGTTCTGCATAGTTTAAATAAAAATGACACTGTGCTGTCTACTTTGATGTCCTATAAATTTAATTTTGCAAATTAAAGCTATCTAATAACATTAATTAAAAAAAAAATCCAGAAAGGTTTAATTTTCAAGACCTATAGGTCTATATATGAGCTGACAGACTTTTTTTTGAATTTTTTTTTATTAAATTGTAAACCATAAATTGTAAGTGCATTTACGGGGTACAGTGTGCTGATTTCATGTTGAATTAGGAATGCATACATCACATTGGTTAATATATACCTCATCTCGTTTACTTAATTATGTTAAGACATTTATACTCAAACTTTTTAAATTTAGAGACCCTAAAAATATAGGATATTTCATGATGTAACAAGCTAAAACACAGGAGCAAATCAGGTGAAACTTGCTTCAGGAAAAAATTTAAAATTGAATTCATCAGTCTAAAATAAGAGCGTCAAAGGAAGCATATTTCCGTTTACAAACAATGATTTGTTTTCATTTTCCTTATTAACTTTCAACATAATACAGAAAGACTAAAATGAAGTCTCAAAAAATTACTATAATATGAAAATGCTTTTATAAAACTCCCTCTAAATGTATACTTAGAAGGTTAAAATTAAACTATGTATTTTGAAAAGCACATCAGACTTTAATTCATAATATTCACAAATGTTGAAATGGCTATGTAATTATAACCAAAGTGATCCTCACCACTATCCTGGGAAATACATATTGTTTTTATCCTCAATTTACAGATGAAAACCTGGGGCAGGGAGTTAGTAAACTGTTACCAGTTTTATACAGTTGTAAGATGTGCCCAATTCTATCTTTTCCCCACTTATTTTGCTATTACTTTTTTTTGCCTCTACCTACCAAAGCAGTAGTATTTTCTTCTGATTTTAAGAAATTAAAACATCTAGCAGTGCAATTTTCTAGGGTCATTATTTTATTAGGCCAGAACAAGTATTAGGAAGAACTCAATTCTTTGGTCAAGCAGCCACTGGGGTCATAAGTGGCACCAGGATGTGACTTCAGACGTGGGTTCTGGGTTCCTGACTGCCCACCACTGGGGGCTCGGAGTCCCAGACTACTGACGGTCTTTCAGACTCAGCTTCTCCATCTAACCAGGACCTGGTAATAATGCTGCTGTGGGATTTAAGGGAGATCACAAAAGAAAACGTACAGCACACAGTAGCCGCTCATAAAACATCCGTCCCAACTAGGGATTCTCCAAAGTCACAGCTGAAACACACACAAGCTGCCGTGAATGAACCATAAGGAAGCTGAGCTATAAAAAAGGTCCTTTTAATTTTCTAAGCCACAAACCTTTATGTAGCATAAAATATTTTTTATACCCCTGTGCTCCTCCACTCTTCTGTTTAAGCTACTCACGTTTGGCACACTTCTCACTCAAGCTTCTTTTTCTTTTTCGAGACAGAGTTTCACTTTGTCGCCTTTGGTAGACTGTGGTGGTGTCACAGCTCAGAACAACCTCAAACTCTTGGGCTCAAGTGATTCTCTTGCCTCAGCCTCCCGAGTAGCTGGGACTACAGGGGCCCACCACAATGCCCGGCTAATTTTAGAGACCGGGTCTTGCTTTTGCTCAGGTTGCTTTGAACTTGTGAGCTCAGGCAATGCACCCGCCTCCTCGGCCTCCCAGAGTGCTGGGAAACAGGTGTGAGCCACCACGCCCAGCCTGAGCTCATCCCGCTAATCCCTCAGTATCCTCATCAATTCCGGGCCCCTGTGAGGAATGGGTAGGTCTTGGTGACCAGACGTCAGAAGACGCTGCTTCTCCTCTCCGATCTCTCCCCCTTCTTGGAGACCCAAACTCGTGAACCCTGAAACCTTGTTGGCAAATCTGAAAGGCTGTAGTTCAACAGAAACAGAACATGAGCCATAAATACAAGTTGATGTGTAATTTTCTAGTACCTACACACACAAAAAAAGAACCCCTAAAGAACAAGCGAATTAATGCGACTATTTTAATATAATATATTCAAAATAACATTGCTACCTGTAATCAGTATAATAGCAAGTGAACAAAACACAGTTTTCACAGCCAGCCTTTGCAAGCAGGTGTTTGTTTTGTACATAAAGCCCATCTTAATCCAGATGAGCCTCATTTCAAGGGCTCAACAACACCCGGGTGAGCTACTGGGATCCTGGTAGCAGGATAGCACAGGTCCAGACAGCACCAGTGAACTGAATCACCTTTTATATACAACATGATTAACTAGAAAAAAGTCGGCCATTATAATCGTACAGCTGATGGAAAACTGGGTTCAAATTTTTAGGTATCCTTGTAAAATAATAATATATAGCTTATTTATTGAAAGATAAATAAGTGTCCCTTTTTATGTCATGTACCAGACTTATTTTACTTTTAAGAATGATAATATAGGAATATTTATTTTTAATAGCACCTGACTATTCTACGGAAATGTTATGACAAGTAGTAGGACCTTCATATTAATTAAAACAATGTAAAATTATCCCAAATGTATCACCATAAACAATATAATTTCATGTGACTTGCCGTTCCTTATTTATATTTGCTATTTGCTGTTTTACAATCTATAGGGCACTTTCATTACTCTCTTGCTGATTTGTTGAATTAATATGGGTTCAAACTAGAATTTAGATTGCTAGATTTCTGCAACAGTAATACAAATAGGAATTGGATTTCCACAGAACCACAAGACATTAAAGTGTCGTCATCTCTTTTTATGTTTATAAAAGCTCCTGGGAGCTTTGTTTTTGAAAATTTAAAAAACTTGTTTCCACCACATTAATTTATAAATGCATAAAGATCAACATACACGTTCATATTTCATGGATCCCATTTCTCTTCTTCTCATTATTGAAATAGAAATTAAGTCCCAGTCCTCAATACTAGTTCAAGGCTAGAGACGAGGACGAGACTAAACAGACAGGCGTACTATTTGCCTTGGCCAGTCATCCTCAAAGGAAAAACACAGCAGCCAGGAAAATATTCTGGAGGAAGGCCAAATTTAACATTGATTTTGACTGTGCTGTCATAAGAAAGTCACGCAGGACAGAAGACTCCACAGACCATCAGTTTGGAACCCATTCCAGTTGAAGGATGGCTTCCAATTCCCTACGTGCATTTTCACGGTATTCGTAAATACTTCTCATTCCTCCGTCACCTGTGAGCAAACAATTTTACAATCTTTTCTCTCTATATATCTGATGTCATCTTGCAGAATGTTCTAGTTCACTGTTCCCAGACAGGACGTGCTATAAAAGAGGCTTAGGGAAACAAGCTACCTCCAGATCACTCTCCAGAGAAAGGGTGACAAACGCAAAAGGATCACTCCAGGCCTGCCAAGGAATAACAGCACGGCAGATGAGGGTGACAGCTGAAGGAAATGGGAACACGCAAGAAAGGAGTACGCAGAAGAATGTCAGAAGTAATGGAGTCTCTCTGATAGTTTGGTATTAAGAAGATAGAAATTCAAAAATTCCAGAATCCCAGCGCTAGGGAAGAAGTTTATAAGCAAGCTGTGAGGCTTCCAAAAACACGGCGAGATTCTGGGGCAGGGTTTAGTCAACGAGAAAGGGGGAAGGAATCGCAAGCACTGGTCATCTCCCTAGAACAGGCGTTGTAAGGCTGGCTAGTTGTCCACGAACCCCAGATAAGCTTCAGAAGGCCCCCTAGATTGCACGAAGTTTAATCAGATCCTCAAGGGTCTATGACATCTGGGGTTACTAATTCATTCTACAAGATTATGAACTTAGTTGCTTTGCAAACAGAACTTGGACTTCAATCTATTATTCCAAATAAAAGATAAAGGTTAAATCCCTGGACCTGAGCTGTGGCCATCAGTTACTTAATCCCTCCAGCTGAAGGACTGGTCTTGCAAATTTGGCAAGTGCTGGTATTACAGGAGAGTAAGGTGGCTCCAGCTGAAGGAAGAGGAGCTGAGCACAAGTCTTGGCAGCCAGGCAGGGACCAGTAACTGTCCCCAGCTTCCGTCTCAGTTTCTCATTATCTCGAGGGCAGGGCCACTGGGTTTCCATTAGAAAATGATTTATGTCGAACAGACTTTAAAATGTTATCTTCCCTTCCCTCTACTGCCCCCATTAAAATATGAACAGGGTATTTTATTTTCTCTTATGAATAGTTTTAAAGACTGTCACAGGAAGAAAAGGATGGCTTAAATTAGATATTTATCTCATTACTGACACATTTACTAACCCTGACCTCTCATCTCATGGGACTTGAACAATACATATAATCAAAGATTACCTCGACACCAGGCTGGGGGTGTCCAACCTGTGACCCACGGCCCCGTGCTGACTTTGTGAGGACTTTTTTTGTTTATCTGTGGTGGTAGATATGGAAGGACCTTTTTTTTTTTTTTTTCTTTTTTTGCTAATCAGCTTTCATCTGTGTGTGGGTATTTAATGTGTGGCCCAAGACAACTCTTAATCTTCCAGTGTGCAGTAAAGAAGAGGTTGGACACGCCTGCCTGGAACTAGTTTTTAATCCATGACAGATGCTTCTCATGATGACGCCTACGTGGGCCATACTGTAACACATGAGGGCATCACTTGAAAAAAATGCTGAAAATGAAGTAAGCTTATAAAGAACAGCCACCTGCCCTTTTCTGTAGTGCAGTTTACATTAGGAAATCCATTCGTTTTTATACTGACTTAGGAAAATAAATGACTTCATAGGAAAGTCAGGCAGATCCTAGCTCTGCAAAAATGGAGCATGGAACAAAGCGAAAGATAGAGCCTTAATTATCCTCCCTCCACCCAGAGGTCTGTGAAGGGTCATGTTACAGGCATGAGCCACCATGCCCAGCCTCATGTGGAGGTAATCCATATCCTTCTATCTATCTGTTTGTTTTTTTTTTTAATGTAATACACAGTATTTCCTAGAGCATTTGAGTTTAGCAAAAATCCTCATGGAAAGGACAGACAGTCCCCACCTGACTCCCCAGCCCACTATCCCCACACGGCATCATTAATGTCTCCAGTTTCCTCCACCATTAATATCTTGCATTCCCATGGTACATTTGTCACGGCTGATGAGCCAGTACTGACGCATGATCACCAGCTGAAGCCACAGTTGACATCAGCATTTGTCCTACACGTTCATTCTATAGATTCTGACAGGTATAAAATTTACATCATTATAATTATTATAACATTTACCCCCCCCCCCACGACAGAATCGTCCAGAACAGTCCACTGTCCCCAGAGCTGCCTGGGCTCCCATCTCTTCATCCCCTTTCTGCGCTGCCCTTTTTTTAAATTAATCAAAATTCTCAACAGAAAAAGGACTATTTTTCTTAAATTGTTTTGAACCTAGTGTTTTATTAAGGAAACCGAAACTTACCGGTTCAACAAACTCAAACTTCTTTTTTTCTTGGACCTCTTGAATTTTAAAGACATATTCTAACGATGCTTCGTAGAAGTTTTGATGTTCTCGGTCAATCTGTGTATCTGCCTACAGAGTCAAAAACAGGCACAGAAAGTGATGATCAGAGGTGACGTAGACAAGGACTCAATTCCTGTTCTAGTCTGAAATTTTTGTTAAACATTAACTGGTAGAGGCTGGGCCTGGTGGTTCAAGCCTGTAATCCTAACACTCTAGGAGGTTGAGGCAGAAGGATCCCTTGAGCTCCAGAGT
Source organism: Arctocebus calabarensis (assembly GCA_963573935.1). Lineage (NCBI taxonomy): Eukaryota > Metazoa > Chordata > Mammalia > Primates > Lorisidae > Arctocebus > Arctocebus calabarensis. The sequence continues at coordinate 2,363 of CAUYON010024613.1, read as the reverse complement.
TCGAGACTAGCCTGAGCAAGAGCAAGACACCATCTCTACTAAGAAGAGAAAAATTCGCCAGGCATGGTGGCTCGTGCCTGTCGTCCCAGCTACTCTGGAGGCTAAAGCGGGAGGATTGCTTGAACCCAGGAGTTTGAGGATGCTATGAGCTAGGCTGACACTATGGCACTCTAACCTGGGGCAACAGAGCGAGGCTCTGTCTCAAAAAAAAATTAACTCATACAGAAAGTTTTAATTTAGCACTTATTACAATCCTTAAACCACAAGGACTTACAGTGTGTAGAGAGACAGATACGTATACACCAACAATAAGCCTTCCACCTTTGCTGCAGTAAGAAATACACATATGCGTATGTATTACAGAAGAGATACATAAATATAAAGGAAAATCTAGGTGACCACAGAAGGAGAGACTAAATTCTCAAAGAAAATATCTGAGTTGATGGCATAGGTGATGTCATTAAGGTGAACCTTGTGACAATGATCCAGAAAAGGGAGACACCGCTCTTATGAAAAAAGCAAGAAACATAAAGCAGTTTGACAACAATCGGCAATGCTACACATTAATACTACAAAAGATCTTGGGTGCTGTGTAATAAATCAGGATTTTAATTGAGGGAGAAACATCTGAGAATATTAAACAGGAGAGCCACCCCACTAGAAAGATAATATTGGCAGCAGAGCCAAGAAAATAAGAAATAATAAAAAAAGAAAAAAAAAATTCAGTGGTTCTGACCTGACCGAATGATGCCCCATCAGTCCCGTGCACGTTTATTCTATCTGATTGCAATAAGGTTTTATTGATAAAGTGCAGGAGCGTGTTACTGAAATAATTTCATTTTCATTTACACTTTGCCTCTCGTTCATCTTCTCTGCCCACTGTCAGACACTCTTTAAAAGTGACTACGGTTCAGCAGAGAGACATGGGTTACTCTTTCTGACCCGCTTCACACTCCTCATTGCCGCCTGAGATTACTAAAAGCAGATGAAAAGAAGGGGCTCTCCGGATTAGTAAGTATTTATCAGTAATAATTTGGGAACAGAAAATTGCTTTGAAGCCATTCATAATGTTAACTGTGAAAACCAGATCTAAAAATAAAAAAAGATAAAATTAGATTTGTTGGCTTGAACATCTTACGATTTCATTTAGAACCCCTTTAATAATACAGTTGACCCGGGCACAGCATAGAATTGGACAGCTCCACAGACAGGCAGATTCTCCCGGGACAGCAAGACCAAGCCTTTCTTTTTGTCTCCTTCTTCCTCAGCCCACTCCATGTGAAGACAACGATGAAGACCTTCTACAATGCTTCACTTCCACCTAATGAATAACCACATTTTCTCTTTCTTACAATGTTCTTAATAACATTATCTTTTTTTCTACTTCGCTTTATTGTAAGACTGTGCACATAAAACATGTAACATACAAAATATGTCTTACTCAACTCTTTATATTATTATAGTCAAGTGTGCAGTGAACAGGAGACTACTCATAGCTAAGTTTTCTGGGCAGTCAAAAGTTGCATGTGGATATTCAATGGCACAGGGTGGTAAGGTCAGCACTGCTAGGGTCAATTATAATTACATATAACCGTTATGGATGTATTCATGTAATTACAAGCAACCCAACATTATCAGCAACTCAACAGGGGTTTTTAAGTTGAGTATCCTACATTTTTAAACTAATATATGTGAAGATTACATAACTCAGGTAGGAGAGTTGAACCAAAAACTTCTCAACTCCCAAATATCACTTAGGAAAGACAAAGGTAACAGCAACAAAAACCACAACAAAGTCAGCATTCCACATAAATCTCATTTTTTTTCTTTTTATCACCACCGAGGAGAAGAACACACCATGTGTAAAGATGAGTTAAGTTAATAATGAGTGATGCCATCTGTACTAAAATGTTTATTGCAGCTCAATTCATAATTGCCAAGTCATGGAAGAAGCCCAAGTGCCCATCGACCCACGAATGGATTAATAAACTTTGGTACATGTATACCATGGAATATTATGCAGCCTTAAAGAAAGATGGAGACTTTACCTCTTTCGTTCTTACATGGATGGAGCTGGAACATATTCTTCTTAGCAAAGTATCTCAAGAATGGAAGAAAAAGTATCCAATGTACTCAGCCCTACTATGAAGCTAATTTAAAGGTTCCATACTAAGACTATAACCCAACTATAGCACAAGAATACAGGAAGGAGGGGAGGGGGGAGGTTGGGATTGAGGGAGGTAATTGGTGGGGCCACACCTACAGTGCATCTTAGAAGGGTACAGGCGGAACTTACTAAATGCAGTATACAAATGTCTTCATACAATAACTAAGAAAATGCCATGAAGGCTATGTTAAACAGT
>CAUYON010024610.1:0-46754 GCA_963573935.1 Arctocebus calabarensis | reverse complement strand
CACAGCTTGCACCTTAAAGGAGTGTATGCATATTTCATGTTATATTTCTTTAGCACCTCTTTTATCTATGATTTGAGGTCACCTTCTCCAACTCCCCTGGTTCTAATTTCTACTCCAGTATCCATGGGAATATCCCTGATATTGTGGGAAAACCTGCTGGTACCGGGGCTAAGACCACTGGTTTACACAATCCTATTTCTGCAGTTTTTTTTTTTTTTTTTTTTTTTTTATACAGATTCTCAAGCTGTCGCCCTGGGTAGAGTGCCGTTACATCACAGCAAACAGCAACCGCAAACTCTTAATATTTTCAACAAAATGGTTAACATAGCCTTCACTGCAACCTCAAACTCTTGGGCTTAAGTGATTCTCTTGCCTCAGCCTCCCAAGTAGCTGGGACTACAGGCGTCCGGCACAATGCCTGGCTATTTTTTTGTTGTTGTTGCAGCTGTCATTGTTGTTTTTTTAGATGGCCCAGGCAGGATTCAAAACCTCCAGTCTCAGAGTATGTGGCTGGTGCCCTACCCATTGAGCTAGAGGCACCGCCCCTATTTCTGCCATTTTATTAAATGAAAGCCAAATTTAATATTGTTAAGGGTGCTGCACCTGGAAACCCAGCTTTTAACCCCTGTGAACCATTAGGAGACTTATTTCTGGGAATCATTGTTGCTGTGGCCCTCTGGTTCCATTTTGCAGGGGCCAGCAGCTGGAAGGTGCTGGAGTCCTAGGAAAGCAGCCACCAGAGGGGAGGTTTGCAGTGTCCACATTGTGGGGAATGTGGAGAGCTCAGAGCACACTCCTTGGTGCTGCTTCTGAACGATGGCCCACCTGCAGCCTCAAGGTGTGGTTCTGGGCTCTCTGCTCCATTGTGTGCCTGTGTGTCCCTGTGCTAACCCAGCACTGGCGTACTGTAGCTTACAGTGAGTCTTGTTGTCTGGTGGCGTGGAGGCTTCTTGCTTGTTTTGGAATGTAGCCATTAATAGGAAAAAAGGAGAGCCAGATAGGGTCTATTCAGTGATTTTTTTTTTTTTTTTTTTTTTTGAGATAGTCTCACTGTGTTGCCCCTGCTAGAGTGCCCTGGCATCAGCTTAGCTCACAGCAAACTTAAACTCCTGGGTTCAAGAGATCCTCTTGCCTCAGCCTCCTGAGTAGCTGGGACTACAGGTGTGAGCCACAACACTTGGCTTATTTTTCTATTTTTTAGTAGAGATGGGGTCTCATTCTTGTTCAGGCTGGTCTCAAACTCCTGAGCTCAAGTGATCCTCCTGCCTCCACTTCCCAGAGTGTTAGGATTGCAGGCATGAGCCACGTGCCTGGCCCATTCCGGGATTTTAATGTGACGAAGCAGGCAGGCTAGGCAACAAACCTGTGGCACCAGCCAAAGAGGAAAGAGACATTTTAAAACTGAGGGGTCAGGTCATGTTACTCTTCTGCTCCAAACCTCCCTCAGCCTTGCTGTCATCCAGGGTGAACTCCAAGGTCCTTGAGTGGCTAGTCCACTGCTCCTTGAAGGCAGTGTTATCTATCTATCTATCTATCTATTTATTTATTTATTTTTAGAGACAGAGTCTCACTTTGTTGCCCTTGGTAGAGTGCTGTACCAAGGGCAACACTTGGTATGGCGTCACAGCTCATAGCAACCTCCAGCTCTTGGGCTCAGACAATCCTCCAGCCTTAGCCTCCCGAGTAGCTGGGACCACAGGTACCCGCCACAACACCCAACTATTTTTTGTTGCAGTATGGCCGGGGCTGGGTTTGAACCTGCCATCCTTGGTATATGGGGCCAGCGCTCTACTCACTGAGCCCCAGGCACTGCCTTATTTATTTATTTATTTATTTATTTATTTATTTATTTATTTATTTAGAGTCTTACTCTGACTCCCTAGGTAGAGTGTGATGGTGTCATAGCTCACAGCAACCTGAAACACTTGAGCTCAAGAGATCCTCTTGCCTCAAATTCCTGAGTAGGTGGGACTATAGCTGCCCACCATAATACCTGGCTAGTTTTTCTAATTTAATAGAGATGGGGTCTCAGTCTTGCTTAGCTGGTCTTGAACTCCTGAGCTCAGGTGATCCACCTGCTTTAGCCTCCCAAGTGCTAGGATTATAGGCGTGAGCCACTGTGCCCAGCCTCTTTGTTTTTTTAACATGTTTTGTTTACTGGTATAGCCCAAGAACCTGTACTGTGAATATTTGTTGAGTGATTGAATTATCCTAACTTAGACTTGAGGGGAGGAAGAATAGTCTGCTAATCCACGTTGTCTCCTTGCAGAAGTCCCTTCTGACTAGAAGCACCTTCCAGTGGCCCCCTGCCTACAAGTGCAGCCTTCCCCATTTTTGAACTTGAATTCTCAGAAGCCCATTCCTCCATAATTTTACTTGGACATGTGGATCCTCATATTCCCACAGATGGAGATGGACATGGGCCTGGACAATTAATTAGTTGACTGTGCCCAAGAGGATGGAAATTGGCTGTATAAAATGGACATAAAATGACCCCAGGGTTTGGTAATGTAGTGACCTGTGACCTATAACCTGCAGATAGTGCCAAGAGGGGGTTGCTGCAAGTATTAATCCTTTTACCTTCCTTTATGGTGGCAGAAGTAAAAAGTTGGTTTATTCCTATGTGCAAGTTGAGTAATAAGGAGTGTTGTTATTATTCCCATCAATGTATGTCTGTTGATGTGTATGTATCTTGTACCCTACAACATTTTCACACTGTAGTTGCATGTAGCTGTGAACTTAGATAGTGTGTGAGGAATCAGGGTGACATTACTGGGGAGAGGTTACCATGGACAAAACTATACTCAGTAAAGGAGAGACCAAGAGGCAAAGGTTCCATCTTTATACCACAACCTCTGTTCCTCTCACAGAGTGAGCATGTGCTTATAAATTTGGAGACTACAATAAAGCATGTGGAAGAAATACAAATCACTTTTCTCACCACCCAAAGGGAACCACTCTTAACACTTTTGTGTCTGGCCAGAATTTTAATATCTGTTCATATTAAAACATGACATAATAGCTGAATACTTTCCCAAGTCATTAAGTATTCTTGGAGCACTTCATTTTTAATGACATCTTGGTAGTCCAGTCTATGCCCCCACCATGATCCATGTAACCATTGTTCTCAGGATCCACAAGGAGAACATGCACTGTTTTCTTCAATGTTTAATTTGTCTCATACTTGGTACTTAATATCATTAAATGAATGTATAAATGAAAAAAATCATTGAATGTTTAGGTAGTTGCCAATAAAGAAAATACGCATAGTGTTGAAATATATACACTTGCAAAAAATAATCTTTGTTCTCATATCTGATTATTATGAAGATGCATTTCTAGACATTTAATTACTGAGTTGAAGAGTAAAGATTTCATCTTGGATAAGAACAGTTTCCTCCATTTTAAGCACTGGAGGTAGTTGGAAAGATAGTAAAGAACTGGTAGGGCTGGTAAAGAGCTGGGCCATGTTATGAAGCCCAGTGCCAGCCCAGCTTCTTCCTTTTTTTATGCAGCTGGTGTCACCTCTGAGAGTGACATCTGAACTCTTGTAATACCACCCAATGGTATCCAGAGATGATTGTTAAAACCCTGAATAAATTATGTGTATGTATCCCATTGCCTTGTCTGTACTGAAGGACAAAATCACACTAGGCATCTTGGCCCTCCTCAGGTCCTCCTGGGCTGTGTGCCGGACAGTCTCCAACCCAGGATACTCAGGCTCTTATTTTGTCCTGTGGCTGCATCTCTAGTATAAAGCCCCAGTAGCAGGAAACTCATTAATTCACCTTTTGTTTCAGAGTTCCTAGGACAGGGCCTGATACATAAGTCCTAATAAATATTTTTTTAATATTTGAAAGAATGTTAAGGGAGAAAAGTACAGTATAGGTCTATAGACATGATGATTGCAGCAACAGGAAAGAGTTTGTGGGGTATATTCTTTTTTTTTTTTTTTTTGGGACAGAGCCTCAAGCTGTCACCCCGGAGAGAGTGCCGTGGCATCACAGCTCACAGCAACCTCCAATTCCTGGGTTTAAGCGAGTCTCCTGCCTCTGCCTCCCAAGTAGCTGGGATTACAGGCGCCCACCACAACGCCCGGCCATTTTTTGGTTGCAGCCGTCATTGTTGTTTGGTGGGCCTGGGCTGGATTCGAACCCACCAGCTCAGGTGTACGTGCCTGGCGCCTTAGCCCATTGAGCCACAGGAGCCAAGCCTCAAAGCTTATGTAATTAGACCTTTGTCAGATCCCTAATCTGTTGACATGATTTGTATGTTATTCCTCCCAACAGGTGATATGGTAGAACCAACTCTTTAAGGTGTCAAACCTTGTTTTTGGCCTTCTCCACACTGGGTCTGCTCTAGATCCTCAGATAGAAGGTGTAAGCTTGCAAGGAATCCTCGAGTTGGCAGAAGAAGGCTCACTGTCCTGGATAGGTGTGGGCATGCCTGGGGGCTGTCCTCGGTGGGGTAGCCAGGTCTCCCCTGGGAGGAAGACCCAGCCCAGCCGTGAGGCCTGTGGTCCGAGATGGGGAGAAGCTCCCTTTCAGGAGTGGGTGTTCCTCACTTGCTTCATTCCTGAGCCCTGTTTCATGTTCCTGCTGGTGTCTAAGGGGTCTGCTTCATCTCTACAGTCAACAGTCTGCCTCTGAGGAGGCAGAGCCTTGTGAGCTTGAGTGAGGGGCAGGTCCCTGAGGCCAGTGTAACTGAGGGGACTGCTGCAGTTGGGATTAGTGGGAAATACTAAGAGAAAGGTGGATCTGGGGAGATAAGAGTGGTGGCCAGAGTCCTGCTGGGCTTCTTCCCACACGTGGAAATTCTGCCTTTTGGCAACTGAGGAGGCACTGGGTGGGATTTTATTTCAGGGGATAGCACGTACCTTACAGGGATCTATTACTCCTTCCCATATCAGATTATAGCTTCAGGCTGTAGGAGTGCTCAGACTGGCTCCTGATGACAGCTGCCATCAGTCATCAGGACCTGGCAGTACCTGAGTGCCAGCACTGGAGGTGGAGTGGTTAACCAGTCTTTCCAAGCTCTTCCATCAAAGCTCAACAGCACCATGTGTCTGGGAGCAGGGAGAGGAGAGCTGTTGGGCAGTCTTGTCCAGAACAATAGTCAAGGATATAAGTGGTTTTTATTCCCAGAACTGGGTGCATTTTTGTGGACAGTGATTCATTACTGAATATGCCAGTAATAGAACCACAGCATGTCTGTGCAGTTTACAAGGCACTGGGACATAGGTTAGCCTGCCTGATCCTCACACAACCCCAAAAGGGGGCGAGATGGTGGCATTTGGGCCTCCATCTCAAAGATGAGATAACTAAAATCAGGTTGTTCATGACGCATGCGCGTGAACAGGTCCTTGCAGGGTGGAAAGGTGAACTCAGCACACAGGTTCTGTCGTTTGAGCCCCAGCTCCCTCTGATGAGGGTATTTTGTTTCAGTCTATTGGAGATAAGCCCGAAGAATGTATGTTGACACCCAGAGAAATTGTAGAGTAGATTCAACCAGTGGAATCTTTATGTTGAGTTTATATGACATTAAGTGGAACCAGTGGTGATTATTTTTACATGCACTGGGGAGTGGAGCTTGTAAGGAGGGAGCTTTACTTCTGTCATGCCACACTGATCCCAAGAACATGAAAATGAGCTCCTCTATGATTATAGTGATTGGAGAAATAAGTCATAAAGAGAATGAAAAGTGAGGTAACAACTGGAGGGAGCATATGACTCACGTCCAAGTGCAACGTAGGCAAGCAGGGCCAGGAAACGTCAGGCTTTGGAGAAATCCATGTTGGACTGCAGGACCTAGAGGGGATGAAAAGGAGGGTCGGGCATCAGACTGCACAGCTCTGGGCAGGTGAGGATGGGCTCCCAGGAGGGGGTGATCCATAGCAGTGTGCTGTGGGGCCTGGGCCAGGGAGCTGGGGCTGTGGTCAGCTAGCACAAAGCTGAATCCAAAGTTACTTCTGTACCATGTAATAGAAATGTGATGGAAAAGGAAGGGAAGAGGAGAGAAGGACAGAAATGATTAGAAAGAAAAGGTGAGTGAAAAAGAATGGGGAAAAGAAGAAAGGAGGTGAATGGGCAGTTACTGAAAGTCCACCTTCAAGGACAGTGTGGGAGGAGAAAGGAAGGCAGCAGGGATGAGCTGCAGGATGGGCTTGGCAGGGAGGGCAGGGACCCTGCTGTTCAGTCCCAGCCACTGCTAATTCCTGGTGAGCTGATTATTCAGGTGTTAGCCAGTGGCGGCTTACACTGTAACCCTTTCTAGCAACTTCTGCTCCTTGCTCCCCTTGACCAATGTTTATGGGGTGTCTACTTTGTATTGGACCCTGGCCCAGTAGAGTAACAGAACTACATGAAATCAAGGTTCAGCTGAATGATGGTGGATTCTGGCTCCAGTCCAGCCCATGCATTCTGTGCCCCTTCTCCTGAAACTTCAGGATATTACCTCCCTCAGGGGCTGTGGTGGACCACGGGCAGTATCCCGGCATTAGAATCCTTCTCCATGGCTTTGTCTTGAGACCTCCTCTCCTCACCCCGGCGTGCCTGCTCTCAGCATGGAGTCCTCGACTGTTGACTGTAGAGATGAAGCAGACCCCTTAGATGTGGCCCTGGCCCCTGCCTGCCTGTCTACCAGCTCCCATGTGCCCTGCCATCCTGGCCGACAAGGCAGTGTGTTCCCTCTCCTGGCCACACTGCCCCTTCCTGCTGGCGTCCTATCAGTAGCATTTAGTTGGGCTAACGCCTCTTTTATCTCATTCAGAAAATCCTCCTCCCTGCGGCCAGGTGCATCCCTCTTTCTTCTACCCTTCACTGCCCCCTACCCCAGCCTGTCTAAGCCCCACCGTTTTACTGGGCTCTCCTTCCTGTCCATTCTGACACTGGTCCTCACCATTGCAGTGACACTGCTTTTGCTAAGGGGCTTGTCTTTTAAATCTAGAAGATGCTTTTCCATCCCTACCTTATTCCGAGCTGTTTCTGAGTGCTCCTTCTAAGGAATGCTTACTATTGGTTCTGAGTCTGCCCCCTCCAACCCTGTTCCCTCCTGGGCTTTGAATGTTGGCCCGCCTCAGGTTTCTGAGACACCCTCTCACAGTCACCCTCCTTTCCCTGGTTGGCTTCCAGGCCTTTCTGATGATGCCATAGTTTATATCCCTGGCCCAGCTTGCTCTCTGGGCCCTGAGGTCAGTGTCCAGCTGCCCCAGGACAGCTCCCCTGGGATGTCACACAGATGTGGGGTGTGCACCGTGTCTAGCTCCAATCTCCTCATCTCCCCAAAGACCTGTGCTTGTCTCAGCAAGTTTTTTGGAGAACCTCTCCCTGACTCTCGCCCCCACCTAGTTGTCCACAGATTCTGTTGATTCTGCTGCCTCTTGGAGTCTGTCTGCTTCTCTCTCCACTCCATGTGTAGTTTTTGACATATAGAAAGTGTTCAATAAATGTTTATTGAATGAATGAAAAATGAGATAATATTTGAGAAAGTATCATTCACATGGGGATTGCTCAAGATATGTGGCTACCTCTGTTAGTTATCTATGGCTATGAATAAATCTCTCCAAAACATGGTGGTTTCAAACAATTGTTTTTATTATCTCTCATAGTTTCCTTAGGCCAGGAGTTTGGGAGTAGTTTAGTGAGTGATTCTGGCTCAGGGTCATCTTAAGACTTTTTTTTTTTTTGCAGTTTCTATTTGGGGCTGGGTTTGAACCCGCCACCTCTGGCTAATGGGGCCTACTCCTTTGAGCCACAGGCACTGCCCAAGACTTCTTTAATTCTATGTCTGTTGCCCAGGCTGGGAAGACGCAAAGAGCTGAGCGCCCCTTGAGCCTCTCCCTTTGTCTCTTATTGGTCTTCCCACAGATTCCTCTAGTTTGGTGGCCTCTGGGTAGCTGGACTTCTGACATGGGAGCTCAGGGCTCCAAAGAGAGAGAGCACGTGCCTTATCACCTTTTCTAACTGTTGTTCTTACTGTGTTCTACTCATTAGAAGTGAGTCACCAAGGCTGGCCCTCATTCAAGGAAGGCGAATTAGATATCATTGTTACGAGGGAAGAACATCAAAGAATTTGTGAGCCTTGAAAGAAATATATACACACACACACAATAAAATTCACTTTTATTTTTGGTGTATAGTCCTATAAATTTTTTTTTTTTTTTTTTTGAGACAGAGCCTCAAGCTATCACCCTGGATAGAGTGCCGTGGCATCACAGCTCACAGAAACCTCCAATTCCTGGGCTCAAGTGAGTCTCTTGTCTCCGCCTCCCAAGTAGCTGGGACTACAGGCGCCGCCACAACGCCCGGCCATTTTTTGGTTGCAGCTGTCATTGTTGCTTGGCGGGTCCGGGGTCTGGATTCGAACCCGCCAGCTCAGGTGTACGTGGCTGGTGCCTTAGCCCGTTGAGCCACAGGCGCCGAGCCAGTCCTATAAATTTTAATACATGGATAGGTTCTTGTAACTACCACTACTGACAGGACCCAGACCAATTCCAGAAACCCGAAGGTCCCCTAGGGCTGTCCTTTTGTGGTCATACATTCTCCTTACCCCCGAGCCCTAGAGACCACTGATGTTCTCTTTCCCTATACTTTTGATTTTTCCAGAATGCCATATCAATAGAATCATTTGGTCTTCTTTTGAGACTGACTTCTTACTCTGCATAATGCTCTTGAAATCCTTCTAGTTGTTGGGTTTATCAATAGTCCATTCCATTTAATTGCTGAGTAGTATCCTATGGGATGGCCATCTCACTTGGTTTATCTGTTCACTCACTGAAGGACATTTGGCTGTGTCTAGGTTTTGGTGATTGTGACTACATCTGCTGTAAAGTTTAGGGATTTTGTGCGAACATAAGTTTTCGTATTTCTGTGGTACAAGCCTGGGCAGAGTGGGTTCTGTGGTTGCTTTGGGCAGAGAATTGCCTGGCTCTCTCCTTAGCAGGACAGCTAGGAGGTTTTTTACTCAGCAAATTATCCTTTGCCAGAGAATTTGTTACTCAAGTCTTTGAAGTTCAGAATATAAGCACATTTTTTAAAAACACGTCCCACAAAAAGACCATTTATTTTGAAATCATTGTTTGTAGTTATATGACTGTTCTTGATTCTTCAGCCTCTTAAGGCACCTTTGTGGATGAATTATGAGGCGAGGTCCCCATGTTCCCTTGAGGCCACCGAGGGTAAGTCTTACACAGGGACAGTACCTATACAGAGTTGTGTGGGAATCATTTCTCAAACCCCGTGGAGCACAGATTGCTAGAAATTCTATGAATTGGCAAAATGTAGTAGGCAACTGAGGCAGCCCGCAGCATGAAGGATGAGCTGCCATCACCGTGCATGGGGACCGTGCGAGCAGTTATGGGGTGTGCCAGACAGATGGGGCTGTCTTCCTCTGCTGCCCAGAGAAGAGAGTGTTATAGAAGGAGGCAGCAGGAGGAAGGGCAGGGGGCAAAATATTTAGGAAGTTCAGAGGCTAGGATATTAGAGGTCAGGTTTTGGGACAAAACCTAGCCCTTACCTTCTCCTTGGTGAGACAAAACTGAGGACCCATAGGCTGCCAAGGCTTCCAGGTGGCCTCACGGAAACCCCCTTGGCCAAGCTTCTTGTACGTTCCATGGGTGCTTGGGCCAGTGAAACTCCCAGGCCGGGGGACCTGCCTGAAATGCAAAACCAGAGCGCACCTTTCAGCTCTATTTCTCTTCCGTCTCCTTGTCCAAGGGTCCCATTTTCCTCAGGATATTCGAGTACCAAGTGGGGGAGTTCTATGTGATTCTCTGAGAGCCTCTAAAAACTGAGGATGTCAGCATGTGCATTCTCGAGGAACACACAAGGAAGTTCAACGTGCAGTCATGCCTGAGCTCTGCAGAAGCCTTTCACTGATTCTGCAGATCTGTGAGTTCTGGCTCTATGTCAGGGTCTCTGCAGAGCCCTTGGAAATCAAAGAAGGATAAAGTATGGGCCTTGTTGCCAAAAAGTCATAGACCATGGTGGTGTCAGCCTGGCCTATCTCTTCTTAACCTTCTCTAATAGGTATCACCTGTATCACCTTATTTCTATGAAAAATGCACTCAGAGTTCCAAATAGTTGAATCATAGTGAACTTTTGAATGCCACTTACGTGTACATTGGGGATTGTGCTTTTGCAGAAAATTGTGACTGGCTCGTATTTAGTTGAGTTTCATTAAACCATTTGGATTGTGGGAAGATATTTAGGACACTGTCCTCAGTCTCTTTCAATTTCTAGACCTTTCCTGAGAGCCTACTTCCTTCAGCAACTAAGAACTCTGGATTCCAGATCTACTACCCTCAACAATATTTCTCTCTGATATGACATCCTCCCCTGCAGCCTCTTAGTTCTCTTGTTCATCCAATGTGCAGAATCTTTTTCCCCTGGGTTCCTTTTTAGGCGAAGAAGGGGTTAAGTGAGGGCTGGGAAGCTCTGGAGCATCCTGAGAATTGAACTTTGCTTGTAACATTAGTTTATGAACAGCCCTTTGGGTAAAGGCCTGGCCTCCTGTCAGCAGCAAGGGAGGACTTAGATCAAAGCCTATACGCCCCTCATCAATTCCTCTGATAGTCTGTCCTGCGCCAGGCCTGGAAAGAGACCCCTGGCTGGTGGAGGAGTGCCCCTTGATCCACCTGTGACAAATGCTCAGATAGACTCCGTCAGGTCTGCCATCAGCCCTGACTTTTGAAAACATAATTTTGTCTTCCTGATCGGGTGCCGTCTCCACTGCTGTGGTCTCTGAGGCCCTGAAGTGGCAGGTCTTATGCTCACTGCTGCTGTTGCCGCGTGTACTGTTCTGTGGCAGAGATGGCCCTGAGTAAGACCAGAGCTAATCCGCCAGGAGCGGGAAGGGAAAAGGAGGGGCCGCCCCAGCCCTGAGGTTTCTTTGTGTCTCAGGGCTCTGGTATATTTAAGCCTCTTTTCTTCCCCCACTTTCTTAGAGAGCCATTTCTCTCATTAAAAAAAAAAAAGTTCCTCTTCCTGCCTGAACACTCCAGAACACTCCAGCTTCATTAAATTAACATATGTAGTTCTACAAAGTCTAAACAGTTTAAATTTCATTGTTCTGGGCAGTGTTTGTCTGGGGACAGAGTTTGCCAAAGCAGAAGTCTGCAAGGGGTCAAAGAGTTTTGCCCCCTGTGGACCAAAGACTGTGCTTTGCTTCCGCCTTCTTGGACATGTAGGGAGAAAACTGGGGCTCCTCAAGAGGGCTTTGCCACTTTTCATTTGTTCCCCAACAAAAGGGGATTGTTCAAATTCTATTGCATGTGTCACTGGGGCTAAAAATCCCTCATATGGAGAGAGGGGTTAGCTCTTTGGCTTTATGAGCTGTGTATGTATTCCAAAGTGTAGCTTGGGCCTGTTGATCAGTCATTATTGACTGAAGGGCCCAGGTGTCAGTAGTGTTTTAATGGTTTCCAGTCATTTTACAAAGGCTCAGTGTAATCAGTGGCTCGGGGATGTACCCCAGGAGGTAAACTACACTGGCTCAACCCAAAGCCCATCATTCTGCAGCATTTTTCTTTGTAGGGTATGTTCTTCACTTTTTTAGATTGAGTTCCTTGTTTATTCTTCTGGAACCAATAACTGGCAGTGTGTGGAGATGCAGGTGATGGCCTCAAAGCACATTCTCCTGAGCCTGAGTCATTAGCCATGCTATTCATTTATCTGTTCATGTAACACTTTGGTATTGAGCATCTGCTATGTGATAGACTTTTTTTAAGCACTGGAGAAATAAAAGTGAGTAAAACAGCCAGGAGAGATGCAAGAGAGATGGTTAATAAAACAAATTAGCAAGTCATATGGTGTGTTAGTAGGTGACCACTGCTCATCACCCTAGCCTCTAGTTTCTTCATCTGCGAGATGAGAAAACACTGCCCGTGTTCCTTCCTTTCAGCTCTTGTCTGGATTTCCTTGTGATGTTTTTGCATTGCTTTGTAAGCAGATCCAGTAGTCTTTCTTAACTGCAGATAGTTATTCTTAGTAAGAACACAGAAACACTCCTGGCAGCATGGCTCTGAGTTGCTCTTTTGACAATAGTGACTGTGTTTGTGCAGGTGGACAGCGGGACGTAGTGTCCATCCATGATGTGGCCAGGCCGATCCTGGTTATTGTGGATTTTCTGGGCCCAGAGCTAAGGGAAGGCACTCAAGCATACAGAGAAATGGAGTCTCCTCTCTGTGAGGTGATGGGCGGAGAGGCCGGGGGGAGGGGGGTTGGGGGGCCCAGTCCTCCTCAGGACACAGTCTGCTTGCACAGCTTCTGGATGGTGGGGTTGGGGAGTGATATCTCTGCTTTTTTCTCTCCTGGCTTGGAGCTTTCTGAATATGGCATCCCTGCTACTGTTCAGTATAGTATGTGTTGTGCTTTTGGAGTATTGAGAGCTGTTGCTTTCCCCTCAGTTTAAATCCAACAGTTAATGAATACCCACCCAGTGTAGGTCACAGTCTGGGCGCAGGGAGGTGAGGATGAGGAAATAGCAGACATGCCTTTGGGGCGCATGCAGTGGGCTGGTTGGGGGACTGCCCAGAGCCCAGGGGCAGTGGCTAAGGCTGCAAGGCCTTTGTGCAGGGTGCTGTGTACCCGGCAAACCAAGTGGTGGGTCTGCAGGGAGGGGCACACACAGAGGGGAGGACCTGCTTTTCTGTTTCCTGTCCCGTGAGCACAAGGCAGTGGGAGGACCTGCAGGTGGTAGCTGCCCCTCCACTTGGGATGCTGGAGAAATGGCGAAGGCTTGCTATCTATGTGACACCGCCAGAGGCACAGCCACCTGCCTCTAGGGCACTGCCTCTCAGTGGCTTTTGAGTGTGACTGTGTGAGCTTTCTTTTATCTTGAGACAGAGTTTCGCTTTGTTACCCTGGGTCGAGTGCCGTAGCATTGTAGCTCACAGCAACCTCCAACTCTTGGGCTCAAGCCATCCTCTTGCCTAAGCCTCCCAAGTAGCTGGGACTATAGGAGCCTGCCACAATGCCTGGATGGTTTTATTTAGAGACAGGTCTTGCTCTTGCTCAGGTTGGTCTCAAACTCGTGAGGTCAAGCAGTCCACTTGCCTTGGTCTCCCAGAGTGTTAGGATTTCAGGTGTGAGCCACTGCGCCTCACCACTTTCTTTTTTTTTTTTTTTTTAATTTCAGATTAATGTGAGGGTAGAAACAATTAGGCTACAATGTTTGCATTTGTTAGGTAGAGTCTGTGTTGTAGTGTTCCACACCCAGGAGGTGTGCCATGTACCCTCACATTGTGCCCATTAGGTAGGAGCACACTTATCCCCCCCTACTTCCCCCTCGTCCCAACTTGAATTGAGTTTTTCTCCTGTGTTGGCATGTATTAGATGACATCTACTGGTTTCATATCATTTTGAGTACACCGGATACTTTGTTTTTCCATTGTAGTGATATCTTACTGGGAAGAATGTGTTTCAGCTCCATCCAGGTTAATACAAATGATGTAGTCTCCATCTTTTTTATGACTGAACAGTATTCTATGGTGTACACATACCACCATTAATCCATTCCTGGGTTGATGGGCATTTAGGTTGTTTCCATCTTATGAGCTTTCTGGATGTGGTTTTGGGTGACTCACAGACAGGACCCAGTGTGAGTGTGGCTCTTCCCATCCCCTTTCTTGCTGAAAAACTGGGTGTGAGCTTTTGAGGTGGAGGGTGGTGTAGGAGGGAGGGGTCTTCTAGGGTGGTGGCAGGAATTGGGGTAAAGGGAAGATTGTGAGCAGGTGCCAGGTCCTGGGGTCAGGTGTGTGTGTGTAAGAATAGCACAGATGGATGGCACAGCGTTTGAAGGTCAAAGGGCAGTGGGTGGTCTGCAGATGGACCCTGAACACCTGGCCCTGCTGTGAGCTGGTCCAGGAGAACCACTGCCTGTTCTCCAGAGGGTTATGAGGGAGAGACATCTTTGGGGAGTCTCCAGGAGGACAGTAAATCACACCCTCTCTCTTCCCTGCTGAGTCTTGGATGAGGCCCCTCTTGCAGTTGGGGGAAGGATGGGTGAAGGGGCAGACAGGAGTAGGTGCAGAGTAGGGAGCTATCCTGGGGCCTGTAGACCCTAAAGACAGCAGGTTTGGGGGGGGTGCGTGGAAGGTTCAGTGTGGGCACAGTGAGAGGTGTGGTAAGGTGCAGCCAGTTCTTCTGTTTTTGCTTGTTACATGCGCCTGGAAGCCTGGGTACCTCCATGAGGCATACTTAGCCTCAGCGACCTGACAGCGTCCCTTCCATCCAGTCTTGTCCCTTTCCACCATCTGCCTTAGTTGCTCACTTAGCTGCTTCATGCTCACTTGCCTTTGCTTTGGCCTTCCCTCAATTACCCCCTCCCCACGTCTCCCAGTTGGGTTACCCTCATCTTTACAGCCCTGACATTAATTCACTCATTTCGGCCCTTGTGAGCCTCAGTACCTGGCTCCTATGATTTCCTGTTCAGTGCAGCAACATGGCTTAAAAGCAAGCTTTGTATCCCACACACATGCTTCCAATCTCTCTGCGCTTTCCTTTCTGCATCTGTAAAGTGGGATGGCAATGCCTTCCTGAAAGGGTGGTTGAGAGCCTTGAATGATGGCATGTAAATGGTGCTTGGCTCAGTCCTCTCCCTCGTGTTACCTCTGGGTGGGGGTTCCCTGATGGGGTCTTAGTTCCCGTGTGGGCATCAGACTAATAAGGTTGGGTGGACTTAAAAAGGGAGAAGTAGTTAGTAAAATGTGGAATGGCAAAGTGAGTTCAAATGGGTGGAAAGAGGAGAGTAGTAGGTTAGAGCTTGGAGGGGGAGTGGGAGGTCAGCAGAGGCTGGTTTTCAAAGGGCCTTGGATGTCAGGCCCTGGTGTCTGGACTTTGTAAGTAGGATCTGGTCCATCCATAATGTGCAGACCTGGGGTCAAGTTTCAGGACTTTCAAAGCAAGTTGAGAAATGGAGCCAATGTATTTTGAGATCTGGTATGGGCTAAATATCCAGATAGAGATAGATTAAAGGCATGATCCTCTGTGACACATGTTATGACTGAGGAGTAGAAGTGTTTTGGGGAAAATAATTTCAGCACCCTCAGAATATCCTCTGAGAGAGCTGCTGCTGGTGTCTCTTCAGGGTGGGAGGACAAGGAGCTGGGTGGGGGCCGAGGGGAGGAGTGGCCTTGGTGGGGGACTTGTGAGGCAGGCCCTGTGGCTGGTGGCCAAGGTGAGTCCTCTGTGGCCAGGAGCAAGCATGTCACTTCACCTGACCATGAGGACATGCTGGGGGGTGGGTGGGGTGGGTAGAGGCAGCCTGATATGCCCCCAAACCAGCAAGGGCAGCAGCCATCCCCAGAGATGCTTGTTAGCTGCCTGTCTTCAGGATCTGTGGTCTTCCGTGCACATGCTTCCATCTGGCACAGACTCATGGTGTGAAGTGGAGGAATTTGATAGTGTACCCCATAAGGCCTTTGTGTTCCAAATTTTCTTTAACACCTGTTTCACTTCCTGCTGCCCACTCCTTGCCTTGTAGTCTTGGCTGATTGTGCCCAGGAGAGAACTGTGTTGAGCTGAGTGGAGAAGTGAAAAGTGGGCTGGTGAGCAAGGGTTTGGATCATTTCAGATCACATGGCCAAAGACCTAAGTAATTTGATATTTCTAATTTGATGTTCACAGCCTTCCGCAGGCTCAATCCAGCTTCATCCCACTGTTCTCTGACACTTGCCCTGGCTGTGCTCTGTGCCCTTCACAGCGCCCAGCTATCCCCCTGCTGTCCCTGCTCCTCATTTCCTGGGATTGGTGTGGGTGGGGCAGCTTCCATGGAGCCTGCTCTGCTGACTCTGGCCAGAAGTACCCTTCTCCTTCTTTGTCTTCCCAAAGTGGGTCTCCGCTTCTCTCAGGTTCTCATTCCTGTAGGTTCTGGTAAGGTGTGTGAATCCCTTCTCTCTCCGGAGAGGAGGAAGCTCATGGGATGGGATTTCACTTAGCCATCTTCACACCCCCCAGAGTGCTTGCTGCTACCCTCTGCATACTTTCTCAGACACTTCATTTATTTTTCTTTTTTCTCTTTTGCTTCAGATTTATAGTAGTATAATTTTTTTTGTGAGTTCTCTATCTTGGTTCTAGGTTTCTGGTGTGCATTTTCAAAAGTGACCAGCAGATGAAATCTGTAAAGGTCTGTTCCACCTCAGGTGTAATTCCTCATTTGGTACTGTCTAGCCTCCCAAGCACCCTTTCCTGCAGAGAGGCCCATCTCCAGTATTCTTCCTTTATACAGCCTATTACTCCATAAAGGAAGATTCCTGGCAGTGGCTCCAGGGAATCTGATTCTGGAACGTTGTGTCCTAGTGTATTCCCAGAGTGCATGTATAGTAAAGGAAGCTTGGGGGATGCATGATACAATTGGTTTCAGGAGTCCACACCTATCTTTTCCAAGTAAATTTCGCTATCATTTACTATATAGTTATGTATTATAGCTCTTGTTTATTCCAGAGCAGAAACTGGGACACTTTTTTGGGAGGAGCTAGGTAGTAAATATTTTCAGCTTACCTGCCACCATTCCTCTGGAGTAGCATGAAAGAAAATCTGTAAGTGGTGATGAGTATGGTGAGATTTGGCTTATCCTGTTCTAGAAAATAACCTAAAGAACCTGGCAACTGATCTTTTATACTACAAAGAAAGTAAAGTTGTAAAAGTTTCATTTGTCATTGGAAAACCCGGGACTAAGAAGCATGTGGGACATTTTGAGATGGTGGTTATAGTCAGAGGATCACACAGGGGTGTTCATTCGTCAGAACTCATCAAGATATACACTTAAAATGTTCACTTAACGGCTGTGTATTTAATTGAATGTAAACTATACCTTCACAAAGTTGGCAAAAAAGAAATCTTATGGTAGACTGATCCTCCTTCTAAAAAAAACCGGAAGAAGCTATAAATAATAAGTAAAGAGACATTTAAGCAGCTGCCCAGAACTCCTGGGGTTAAGACCCGGAGAAAAGAAAAATGAACTGAGGTGAGTACAGTATTCTCTGCTGATCGTCCCTTTGAAGAATTTGTTGATTTCTAAGTAGACTTGGCTTTTTTAAAGTTAGAGTAACAAGGCATTTTTGTATTAGTGCAAGAATGGACAAAAAGACTAATGGAATACCACAGAGTCCCAAAATACACCCACACATGCTAGTGACAACAGATGTAATGCTGGAGTGTAGAGGCAAAGATTTGTCCTTTCAGTAAATGGTGGTGGTCAGTCAGAGATCCTCATGGGAATAAATCTTTTTTTTTGGAATAAATCTTGATAAGAGTCAAGATTTATACACTATATACAAAACTCACACTATATATAAAACTCGATTCCATATTGATCATCTGTTTAAAGGTGAAAGGTAAAACAATAAAGCTCCTAGAGGATAACAAAGGAAAATGTTTATGACAGCTTAGGTAGGCAAGGATTTTTAAATAGGACACAAAAGCACTAGCCGTAAAGGAGTAAATGAGATAATTTGTAGTATGTTAAAATGAAGATCTTCTGTTCATCACAGGATACCAAAATGAGTGAAAAGGTAAGTTATAAACTGAGAGAAGATATTTATGTGGTTTTTCTCTGTACATATTTAAGTGTTCAACAAAAGACTCATATTCAAAAGATATAAGGCTTCTGCTAAATGAATAAGAAAAAGAAACCTGGTGGAAAAATGGGAAAATGTCTTGAACAGGTACTCTATTCCAGATAATATGCAAAAGGCCAGTAAACTTTACTTACCATAGAAATGCAAATTAAAACTATAGAAATATTACTGTGCACTCAGGTGAGTGGTTAAAATTTAAAAGTGTGATAATAAGGCCAGGTGCAGTGGCTCATGCCTATAATCCTAAAACTCTGTGAAGCCCAGGCGGATGGATGGTTTGAGCTCAGGAGTTCAAGACCAGTCTGAGCAAGAGAGAGATCACATTTCTGCTAAAAATTAGAAAAATGTTAGCCAAGTTTTACGGCTGGCACCTATAGTCCCAGCTTGGGAGGCTGAGGCAAAAGAAACTCTTAAACCCAAGAGTTTAATGTTGAGTGAGCTATGATGCCAGGAAACTGTACTCAGGGTGACAGAGTAAGGCTCTGTCTCAAAAAAAAGTGTGATAATATTAAGGTTTGGAAAAGATACGGAGCAAAAGGATCTCTCACATACCCACTTTAAAAAACTCATTTAACAGTTATTGAGCTGAACCTAGGCACACTCTTTAACCCAACAGCTCCACACCTTTTCACTTGTATTGGTATCCCTTGATGAACAAAAGATCTTAATTTTAATGTACCCTAAATTATCTCATTTCTTACTCTATGGTTAGTGTTTTTGTGTCCTGTTTAAAATCTTAGTCTACCCAAGCTATAAATATATTTTCCTTTGTTATCTTCTAGGAGTTTTATTGTTTTGCCTTTCACCTTTAGATAGATGATCCCTTTGTAATCAAGTTTTGTATATAGTGCGAGATTAAGACTCAAGATTTATTTATTTCCCTGAGAATCTCTGACTAATTAGAAATCGAACAGATATGTATATGTGGGTCACTGCAAAAGTTTTGAGATAGACTGTGTTATGGTCCATTATTTCACTTCTAAGAAATGCAGTCAACAGTGTCCTGTCTGGTTCATCCATGGAAGTTTCAACTTGCTTGGGTTATTGGTGTTGGTGGGAAGGTTTTATTTGTTTCCTTCCCTGTGGATTTTACATTACTGATTTTTATGTATCTCAAAACTTTCACAATGACCCATGTACATATATGGTCAAAAAGACATACACAAAAATGTTCACAGTAGCAATCTGTACAATAGCAAAAAACCTGAACAGTGTTCACTAACAGCGGAATGGGTAATTATAGTATATTTATACTATAGGATAGTATGTAGTCATGCTAATGAATGTGCTAGTATACCTTACTGTAACATCATGGATGAATCTCACAGATATATGGTTGAGTGAAAGCAGCTGGACATAGGACAGTACACAATGCACTTTTGTATGGAAAACTGATTTATAATTTTATAAGTCAATTTCCAAGAATATGGAAAACTAATTTATCATTTTATAAGTGAAGATAGCAGTTACCTTTGGTGAGAAGGAGGTTTTACTGGTTAGCTGGGAGTGGGGTAGGCTTCTGTGGTGCTGGTAATGTTCTATTTTTATATGAGTAGTGTGTTCACTGTGAAAATTCATTGATCTGTGTACTTTTCTAAATGTGTTATTTTTAAGAGTTTATCTAAAAAAAAGAAAAAAAGAACAACAGATGGAAGCCATTGGTATGGAATGTTTTGGCTTTTTGCCATTTGGGAATTTGTTGCCTGGGACAGGGGAAGTGATGATAAAGTCCCAGAAGTTTTCAGATACTTTAACTTTGAGATTATACAGTGGCAGATTTATCCTCACCCCTAAGCATAGTGAGTCCTTTAGCACTGTGGTCTCTGAGGAGCCCAAGGACCAGGAAACGGTGAAGTAGGCCTTTCTGTGGTCCTTTGTGTCCTTTGGAGACATCAAAGCTCCATGACCTCTGCTTTATCCGTAATAGATGATGCCGGCAGCGGGCAAAGCACTGCAGGCCAGAGAAGGAAGCCAAAGGCTCTTTTTCCTTTTTCTTTCATACCCGCCTTCTCTCCCTTCTTTCCTCACTGTGCTATAAAGAGTCAAGATTCTTGCTAGGGAACCCACACCTCCAGACTAAAAGACAGAAGGACATTTACTAAAAGGACAGATGCAAATTAGTATTTTTATAGACAGACACAAATGCTAGGACTTTAGAAGGTCATAGAACCTAGACCTGTGGGCAGTACAGAAAGCTTCTTTGAGCAGGCAAGAATTCCATCTTCAGAATCTGAAAGAAAAGATGTTTTGAAGCCTTTATTTAGGGAGATAAGGTTCATGTAGTTTAACAGCACTGATTTCTGCTTCCAGGGCACAGTTGCTTGCCTAAGACTATTTATCTAAGCAGTGGTATTGGCTGGGGTCACTCACTTGTCAAACCATGGCCAGCTTTTGTGAGGATGGTAGTCAAGATGAAATAAAAAATGCCGTTTGCAAGCCCTAGGGTTTCTGGTCTGTCCCCAACTTGGTAGTGGGAAAATCAAGGAAAGAAACCCTTGAGTTTATGGAGACAGAAAGTCAAATATGCCTGCTAGTGGCACAATTAGATTGACTTTGAAATGAGAGTTTTCCTTTAAATCTGTTTGTTTTTAGTCTACCCAGATAAGGTAAAAACCTAATTTACTCTGAAAAAAAGTTGTTGTAAAAGAATTTGCTCTTGATTTTTTTTTTTTTCCTGTAGGGCAGGGTTTAAATCTGCCACCTCCAGTATATGGGGCTGGTGCCCTACTCCTTTGAGCCATAGGCGCCGCCTCTTGATTCTTTATTAATGCTGCTTCTCATGTATCAAACTGGAGTTGAAAATTCTGTTGAATGATTTAACAGACAGTATGTTTAAATGGCATAGAATTTCCCCTACATATTTCACATTTGTAAGGTATTTCAAATTGCTATACTTCTTGAGAAAATAATCCCAAATTGTTTGGTTTGTGCAAAGGTTCAAAGAATGCTATTGGTTTAGGAAAGAGAGACTTTTGAGAGGCAAGTGCCCAGCCAAGCTCGCCTTTGCTGCACTCTCAGCTCTGGCTCTGGTACTTCTCAATCCAGTGTTTCAAGAGTTCTGCCCTTGCAGGGACCAGTTATCTTCCAGCCAGCCTAAAATAGGCACAGAATCAGTTGCTTCCAATGGTATCTCTGTAAAGTGTGTCATGAGGTTTCTTTGAATTGGGAGATTTTCCTGCTAATTTGGGAAGCGGCGGAGGAGACTCTCTAAAGCAGCTTGGTTGTTTCCTGGGTTCCCCAAGAGTCAGTCTCCCCTCTACCCCCCAAACGGTGTTGAAACCATTGATTTTATAACTTTTCTTTCTTTTTTTTTTTTTTTGAGACAGAGTCTCACCATGTTACCCTCAGTAGAGTGCTATGGCGTCATAGCTCACAGCAACCTCAAACTCTTGGGCTTAAGCAATTCTTTTGATTTAGCCTCCCGAATAGCTAGGACTACAGGTGCCTGCCACTATGCCTGGCTATTGTTTTGGTTGCAGTTGTCACTGTTCTCTAGCAGGCTTGGGCTGGGCTTGAATCTGCCAGCCTTAGTGTATGTGACTGTTGTCCTACTCCCCGAACTATGGGCGTTGAGTCATGATTTTATAACTTATTTTGATTTTTAAAAATCGTATTTATCAAAGGTAAAGAAAATCCACTGGGGTGCTGGCACAGCCCCATTAGAGTTTTTGGGAGGATTAGATGAATTAATCCATGAGCAGCATCAATTGTACTTGGAATGCAGCAAGTTCTCAGAACATGGTTTATTGAGTAGGTATGTTGTGAGCGAGCCACCGACAGATGCTTTATCTACAGATCTGAACTCACAAGGTATTTGGTGGTGTTTCTCATTTCACTGATAAGGAGCAAGAGCCTCAGAGAAGTTAAGTAATTTATGTTAGGTCACACAGCTGGTGAATAACAGGGTCAGAGACCGAACCCAAGTTGTCTTCTCTGTAACTGTTTCACACACTGGAATCTGAGCCTTCTTGATGGTTTGTAGAAGTTTTCTTGGGGTGGAGGACACCATGAATTTTGCAGTTTGAAAAAATATGCTTCATGCTAGAGGATGACAAGCATTTCCTATAAAGGGCCAGAGATATAGTTTGGATATTTGTCCTCTCCAAATATTATATTGAATTTTGATCCCCTGTGTTGATGGAAGAGCCTAGTAGGAGATGTTTGGGCTATGGGGGTAGATCCCTCCTGAATGGATTGGTGCCATCGTCAGGTGATGGGTGACTCTCACTCTTAGTTCCCGTGAGAACTGCTTATTGAAAAGAGCCTGGTACTTCCTCCTCCAATCTTTCTTGCTCCATGTCTCTCCATGTGACATGCCTGCTCCCCC
Source organism: Arctocebus calabarensis (assembly GCA_963573935.1). NCBI lineage: Eukaryota > Metazoa > Chordata > Mammalia > Primates > Lorisidae > Arctocebus > Arctocebus calabarensis. Next base: position 24,852 of record CAUYON010024610.1, on the reverse strand, counting down.
TTCATCTTCCACCATGAATGGAAGCTTCCTGAAGCCCTCACCAGATGCAGGTGCTGGCACCATGCTTCCTGTACAGCCTGCAGAACTGTGAGCTACATCAACCCTTTTTCTTTATAAGTTACCCAGCCTCTGATATTCCTTTATAGCAGTGGAAAATGGATTGAGGTAGCCAGGTAGTAAGTATTTTAGGCTCTGTGGGCCATACACTCTCTGTTGCAGCAACTTAATTCTGCCATCGTAGAACTAAAGCACTTACACTACTTAAACAAATGGGTCTATTTTCCAATAAAACTTTATTGATAGAAATAGGTCATAGGTTAGATTTGGCCTATGGGTCATACTTCTGTTCTCTTCAAACCTTCATATCATTGGGTGCTTCCAGGTCTGTGTTAACAGTATCACCACCTATCTGCCTGTCTTCTGAAAACTTTCTACTTTATCTGGTTGGCTGCCAAAGTCACACATTCTATTAAATACTAACGTTGAGAGCTGTTATGTGCTGGGCACTGGGGATGGGACTGTGGCACGAACAAAGTTCCTGACTCAGGGAAGTGGCATCTGGTGGGAGGCAGATAGGTGTATGTCTGATGGTGAAGAGTGTAAAGAGCAGGTGAAGGAACTAGAGAATGTGTGCCCAGGATGCTGTTTCACATGGGCCATTGGACCCGAGTCCTCCAGGAAGGGAGGGAGTTAACCCCATAGCTCTCTGAGCAGGGGGCACAGCAAATGCAAGGGGACTGAGGTGGGTGTTTGTTTACCATGTTTGAGGCATAGCCAGGAGTGCAGAGTGGCTGGAATGCAGCAAGCAAAGGGAGGAGTCATAGGAGAGAGGCAGATGGCAAGGGGAGGTTGATGTAGGTCTTCCTAGTGGGCAGCACGTGGGGAGTGGGGGAGCATCGAGCAGTGGAGCAGTCATGATCTGTTCAGATTACAAGGGATCCCTCTTGCTGCTGTGGGTGTGGGGGGTGGGAGGGATAGAGCCTGTAGTGTGAGTAGAGGAGGATAGTGGGAGGAGCACAGAGATTGCTGAATATATTGTGATGTGGGAGCCTTATGCTTTCCCAGTACATTGCAGGAGGAGGCTAGAGGAGGAGGTTATAGGAGGAGGGGGTCGTAGCTGACTTGAGGTTTTGGCTGGAACAGCTAAAGGGCAGAGTTCCCCTTTGCTGAGATGGGAGACTGTGGGAGAGCAGGTTTACAGGGCTAGTGAGGAGCTCAGTTTGGGCATTTAAGTTGGGGTTGTCAGTTGTATATCAAGTGCAAATGTTACATAGGCCATGGACTTTCAAGGTAGGGGTTCGGGTTGGAGCCTTACAGTGGGGAGTCAGCAAGCTGTAGATGTTCTTTAAGGCCAGGGCCCATGTAGGATTGTCCAGGGAGTGAGTGTAGAGAAAGGGTGGACGAGGTTGGGGCCTGTCCCCCACCTTGCCCCATCCCTTATCCCTGCTATTTTCATGTCTCAAGGCTCTTACCATATCAGTTGCTGCCTTCTAAGTCTGTTCGTTATCCACTAGGGAATCCTGGAACCCAACAAAAGCCATATTCCTGCCTCTGGAACCCTAGTCTGTGCCTGCACCAACTATGTTGCAAAATAGTGCATGGGCAGGCACCTCTTTCCTAGGCAATTTCCCCTATCTGCCCTGCCAGAGTTCCTTGTGTCCCACTTTCTCTGTGCCTGTGAGCAGACACAGTGGAGTGCTGTGGCTCTCTCTACCCATTCTGGGGCTCCATGCTTCTTCCCTTCCAGAATCTACTTCCTCACCCAATGTTATGTAATGAATCATAGCCACTATGTGAAGTCTCGAAAAGATGCTAGAGTGGTGTAAATCATTGTAGTGGAAGGACTTACATCTTTTAAAAAGAACTTTCAAGATGATTATGGTATTAGGGATGTGCTGAGAACTCTGCTGTGGCCCTTGCTGTCATGTGGCTGAGGGGCTGGTCTGGGCTGGGATGCTGCATCGTCCTGGAGATGCAGAAGGAGGGAGTGGATAGGTCTTAGCCGTGAAGGAGAACTGGATTGGCGAAGGGATGAGGACAGCTGGTATCATGGCCCTGCCCAGTGGTGAGCAACAATGCAACAGATATTCTGTGTTCCCAGAGCCACATCCTGACAGAACCTGGGAAGAACCCCGAAATTCCTGGGAAGATCCTAGATAGGGTGCCCAGGGCACCATTGGGACCACCAGCCTGAGAATTAGGAAGGGCAGAGGGGTTTTACTTGCATGTGCCAAGTCAAATCAACTGATCGTGATTGCTTGGGATCACGTCGTCATGGTGTAGATCTCTGAAGAAAGAATGTGGTGATTGATTAGTCACGTCCACCAGGGGAGGTGTGGGGCCAATGTTTTCCATTCTTGTCTAGGAGGGTGCTTCTTAGCTGACTGAGAGCTTCCCTGAGTTTAGAGATAATAGTTACCCAAAACAGCAGGAGATTTCCTTCACCCATAGGAAATAATGTTTGTGAAAGTATTTTGAATGCTGTCAAGTGCTCTATAAATGTAAGGACTTATTATTGTGCTTTGCTGGAGGAAAACCAACTCAGCCATAATACCAACAATTACAGAACAATTACAGAACAGACTTGCCTCATTACTTTTCCTTCCTACAATTAACTTCCTCCTCTTGGAACTTGAAGAGAACCTTCTTAGGATGGGCTTTGTCTGAGGTGGGCGAGTCCTCACTGGTGATGGCAGGCTGAAGGCAGGGAGATGAGGCTTACAGAGCTGATCATCTATTGTTTTGATGGTCAGTTTCTCTGGGAGAGACCCTACCTGGGAAAAGTTGTCTATTGCCTCTGTGCTTGTCTTAGGTGAACTAGCTTCATTGGTGAGGGTAGGAAACCTTGTCACTGAAAATGACTTTGCCTTCCGGGCAGCCTGCTGTTTGTGGGTATGGTCTCCCACTAGACCTCCTTGGGAGACTGTGTCAAGGGACCTTGGTGAAGGCAGCATCAGAACTAGTAACTTTTTCTGACAAGTGAATGAGTATCTTAGTCTGAAAGGAATAGCTGAGGCTGGGTGATTTATAAAGAAGAGGCTTACTTGCTTTTATAGGCTGTAGAAGAAGCATGGCACCAATTTTGGTAAGGGCTTCAGAGAGCTTCCATTCTCGGTGGAAGGCAGATGGGAGCTGGTGTGTGCAGAGATCATAAGGCAAGAGAGGAAGCAAAAGAGAAGGGAGGGAGGAGCCAGAGTTTTTAATAACCAGCTCTCACAGGAACTAATAGAGTGAGAACTCACTCATTACTGTGAGGTCGGCCCCAAGCCCTTCATAAGGGACCCACCACCATGACCCAAACACCTCCCACTAGCCCCCCACCTCCAAAACTGGGAATGAAATTTCAACAGAGACCTGGAGAGGTCAAATATCCAAACATAGCAGTGAGTATGGAACTGGGTCAGTGAGGTAACACATGGGCTAGCTTTGAGAAGAGACATTCTCTGCTTCTCCTGAGTTCCTCCCCTGTCCTTTTGGTCCTAAGGACAGTCAGATCCCAAATGCTTAGTGGTGCTAATCTCTCAGTATGATTATTTTTTGGGGGACAGAGTCTTACTCTATCACCTTGGGTAGAGTGTTGTGGCCTCATAGCTCATAGTAACCTCAAACTCTTGGGCTTAAGAGTTCCTCTTGGCTGGGCGTGGTGTCTCACACCTGTAATCCTAGTACTCTGGGAGGTTGAGGTAGGTAGATCATTGAGCTCACGAGTTAGAGACCAGCCTGAGCACAAGCAAGACCCCATCTCTACTTAAAATACAAAAACTGAGGCAAGAGTATTGCTTGAGCCTGAGTTGGAGGTTGCCGTGAACTATGATGCCACAGCACTCTATCCAGGGCAAAGCTTGAGATTCTGTCTCTATCTCAAAAAAAAAAAAAAAAAGAAAATAAATAGAGTAATTTCTTTAAAAAAATAGAAAGAGTTTCTCTTGCCTCAGCCTCTTGAGTAGCTGGAACTGGAGGTGCCTGCCACGATGCCCAGCTAATTTTTTCTATTACTAGTAGAGATGGGATCTCACTCTTGCTCAGGCTGGTATTGAATTTCTAAGCTCAAGCAATCCACCCACTGTGGCCTCCCAAAGGGCTAGGATTACAGGTGTGAGCCACTGTGCCTGGCCTCTCTGTAAGACTTTGCTGCTTCTGATTTTCTCCAAAAAGTTGTAGGACCAAATCTCTTGTATTTCCTCTCATAAATAGATGAAACATTCTAAAGTACTAATAATTTTCCCTTCTGGTGTTTGATAGAAACAGGTTACAAAATAATTATTGTTAGTAATTGTTGAAAGAATTTTGGATTGACTGGTAATTTAAGTATATTCAAGAGGGGGCTTGAGTCACTGTCCTCAGTCTCTGTATATACTTAATTGACAAAGAAACTGGCTTGATTGTCATAAACTGCTGTAGAAGTTCTTCTCTCTGCTTTATGGGAGGCCCCTTATTCCTTTGAGTCAGTAAATGAACAAGGCAGGGCTTGCTGGCCTGAGTTCTCCTGTAACTGTAGGGCTTCTATGGGGTGGATGTCAGGGATAGTTCTACTTTGGCTCTCTGGATCCAGTCAGGAGGGACAAACCACTCAGCGATTTAAACAGGAGATGTTGAATATGAAGAATCATTGACCTATGATAGAAGAGTAACTGCAGAACAAAGAAAACTCTGTCTGGTCCCTAGGGCTGAGGGTACCCATGGAAGGACAAACTTGGAAGGGGTTCAGGCCTTGTTGGAGAAGGTGTAATCTAGTACACAGGATGGCAGGAAAGTTCCCTGGTATAGCTGGTCTGCAATCGGGCACAAACAAGAAGCAACCTCCAGAGCTCCAGTGGGGTGGGTGAGCTGCAGCCTGTGCTGGGGTGTGGGCATGCAGGGGAGTGGAGCAGTGGTGCAGGTATGATGTCTAGGGTACACAGTGGGAGGAGGACCATAGGAGACAAACCTAGGGGCAGGGGATGAGTAAGTAGAACAAAACAGGGTACAGAGAGTAGGAGGCTGGAGCACCAGATGTGCATACTGAGAGGTGATTACTGTGCAATGCAGGGTCTATGAGGTCACTAGAGACGGTATATTCTGGGTGTGGGGCTAGGGCAGAGCTCACAGATGTCCTATCTGCCCCCTTAGCTCTTTTTCCTCCTGCAATATTTCTTCCAGCCAGAGCTTTCTGTTGAGAAGCTTAAAATCCATCATGCTGACTGTGAAGGAGAAATGCTTGAAGGCATTCCATCCATTATTGCAGAGCATGTATTGAAGGGTGAATTTAAAACCTGAGAGGCAATACTTTGCTAACTGGCATACCTGGGTTGTTCTTCCCTGCAGCTGCAGCACCATGCCCCCAGCACGTCTGTGAGGATTTAGGCTGTCCCCTCCCTCCAGGCCACCCACTGACTTAGTGTGCGGCTCACACAGAGCTTGACTCTTCTTCTTCTTTTTTTCTTTTTATTTGAGACAGAGTCTCAAGCTGTTGTCCTGGGTAGAGTGCTGTGGCGTCACAGCTCACAGCAACCTCAAACTCCGGGGCTTAAGTGAGATTCTCTTGCCTCGGCCTCCCACGTAGCTGGGACTACAGGCGCCAGCCACAACAACCAGCTATTTTTTGTTGTTGTGTTTGCAGTTGTCATTGTTGTTTTAGCAGGCCTGGGCTGGGTTCGAATCCACCAGCCTTGGTGTATGTGGCCAGCGCCTCATCCACTGACCTATAGGTGTTGCCCGTTTGACTCTTCTTAGAAGATCACAGCTTTACCTTAAGGACAGAAGCCTAGGAAAGGAGGAAATGATACTCTCTCATAGGCCTGCCAGCATGTGGGGTGAAGGGAACCGAGATGGAGCAGGCAGGCACTCCTGCTGGAGATATGTGTCATTTTAGGACCTTAACCTAAAACCATCATGGTTCAGGCAGTAGCAACTCTGAGGAGTCACAGAGAGCGACCCTTTCTCTCCCACTTCCTTCCTTCCTGCTTTCTCAAACCAACTGGAGGCCCCAAACACTTGAAGGATGTGTGTTCCTGCAGTCCTGGACAACTGTTCCCAGCACAGCTTGATGAGGCTTTTGGAAGGAACGCTGCTTTCTTGGTGACCCCTGCTGGGCAGGTTCTGTGCCTTTTGCCATGAACTCTGTGGCTTGGGTTGGGTGAGTGGACATGCCCATACAGATAGGGTGGCTGTAAGTCTTCCTTGCCTTGACCCCAGCCCCTGAAGACTGCTTTAATTGATCTGAATTGGTGCTCTGGTATCGTTATCATTTAATAGCACTCCTGCCCCCTGCCATGTGGTTTTAAAGTGCATCCAAGGTTGAAAGCCCTAGTTGAGCCAGTCTCTGCCCCTTGAGGAGGACCACCTCACAGCTCACTCACAGCACTGTTTACTTGTTTGTATGTCTCATTTACAATTTGAACGTTTTAAGGGCAAGGATTCTCTTCTCATTCTCTTTGCACAACTTTCTCCCACACTGTCCTTGGCGAATGGCAGTTTCTATAGAGCTTACACTGAGCCAACCAGCCTTGGTTCCCTGGAGCAGGGGAGTTGGTGGTGCCACTGGGTTTGTTCTAACGTCAGCCGAGAAGTTCACTGTTGTCATTGGGAGATCTGACTTCCTCAGCTTTATCAGGAGGCAAGAAGGACTTTTAGTCTTGGAGAGAGTGTTGTCAGGCAAAGGCAACTGCCACTGTCTACCCTTGTCTTGGAACGCTTGACCTGCTAACAGGGAGGGGTGTATATTTGTCAACTCAAATTCTTCTCCAGGAATTCATTTGCAAAATTGTCCTCACTTAATTTGGTGGGAAGGACTCATACCAGGATAAAGCTGATCGTTTTTGTCTTGGTGGGATCTCACGTGAGCTTTCCTGGCCAGTTCCAGATGTAAGCAGTCCGCCTGGTTTAGAAATCCAGCCGTCTTCCCTGCAGTGCAGCAACGTGGAGGTGGGGCACCTCTGCCTTTGACCACAATTCTCAGAGTGTGGTCCCTGGACCAGCAGCTTTGGCAGCACCTGGGTACCTGTTAGAAGTGCAAATTTTGACCACCCCTTTCCCTCTGGACATATTAATCCAGAAACTCTAAGGCTGGGAAGCAGCATTCTGTGTTGCAAGAAGCCCCCAAATGACTTCCACATGTTTAAGTTTGAGAACCGCTGCTGTATCCAGTAGAGAAACTGGATGGACACCTCAGTGCCTCAGCACAGCTTATAATTTATTCTCTTTTCCTCTTTTTAACTTGCAAAGCTTTATCCCTATCCACCCTTTTGCCCTTTATGTGTTCCTGGCCAGGGTCTCATGTCACCTCCTTTGTGAGGCCTGGGCTGGCTGCTTCCTCAGCTTTCTGACCCCTACTGCATGTGTTCCCCACATCAGCACTGGGCGCTGCTTCCAATATAAAGCCCTGGCTGCCCCACCCACTGGAGCAGAATCTGCATTTCCCAACATCTGTGGGTAATTCCTGTCTATTTCAAAAGTTAGGAAGCCCTGGTCAAACCACTCTGATTATATTGAAATAAATCAATTTTTGATTGATTACATCTTTAGTAATACTTATTTATTAGGAAAAGAATGGGAAATACAGAAGAGCCCAAAGAAAGAAACAAAGGCATCCAATTAAGGAGAGGAGGCACTCTTCATAGACGGTGACACAGACAGCACCTTGGGTGTCACCATTGATGTACCCGTTCCACCTCTGTTGTAGGAGGGGCTCTGTGCAGATGACCAGATGTTTCTGAGACAGAGCCCTGGGTTAGACAACAGCTAACACCATGTCTTGCATGGAGCAGTGTTCAGTAATATTTAAGGATACCAGAGAGGGGTTTTTAAGACTTCTCTACTACTGTAAAAGTACTCTCTTTTTCTGGAAATTGGAGTCCCGGGTATATTAATGAGACAGATCAGGACTGTCTGTGCTTGAGCTTTGCAGGGCTGCTAATCTTGGTACAGTGACCAGAACTGTCTCAGTCTGGAACCTTCGTGGTTGGTTTTCCTTAGGGACTGTGAAACTTGATGGGAAACAACTGTTTCTGGTTCTTGTTCATGGTCAAGACCACTGTGCACCAGGCCACAGTCAGACTTACTGTAAAAACAAATTGGTAATTTGATTTAGGTTTGACTGGAATGATAGAGTGAATCAGAGAGAGTTGGTGAGTGGGAGAGGGCACTGCCCACCTGTCACTCTGGCTCAGAGATAAGGGACTAATTTAATTAATACCACAGGAGCCCTGGCAGCTGATAAGAAGCATCCGAAGCATTTCAGGGGCCACCTTCAGGTCAACACCTTGGGCTCTGTGCCCCCATCTTTGAGTTGGTGTCCCTGAGGCCTGTCCTGCTCCTTTGGCCTTGCCAGCAGCTGCACGTCTCCTGAGCTTGGCTTAGACTCACATGGGAGTCCCCTAGTGGAAATAGCTGTGACCTTGAAGTCATAAATCCAGGGTTCTAGACCTGTCCAGGATTTCTCAGCTGTGTCCCTATTGTCCAGCTTTGCTCAGTGGTGAGAGCCAGAGACAACTGCCTCTGGGAAGTGCCGGCTTGTCCCATGTTGATGTTGCCATCACATCACTGTTCCCAGCCTCCAGGTGTGCAGACGCTTGGGTGCCCTTGTGCTCCTTGCGGTCTCTGTTACTGGACAGTGGTAGCTCTGCATGGTCAACACAGGGGACCTCCAGTGTGAACAGCTTCTGCGCTTTCAGCCCTCACCTTCTGTGAGGGTGTACAGGAATCAGCTTGTGTTCCTGCCCGTGAGGCAGGGGCATCTCGCTGGCAGGACGATGAGTCTTGTGGCAGCCTTACAGGACACAGGACGGGTTCACGTAACAGACACATCACCTGTGGGGCTGCAGTATCCACTGGGCCAGAGCGTTTCTCTTTAACGTCTGGGAATGATTACTCTCTATCTAAAACCAAACTGTGAGGTAGCCATAAGAAACTCCATGTTCAGGCACATTATAAAAATAAGGTATAAAATTTTTTCCAGAAACATCCTAAGTCTCTTCACCTTTGGTGTTAAACCAGAAAGGGACCTGAGTTGACCCTTGTCACAGTGTGTCACTACCTGTGGCCAAAGCCACTTGAAACTGTTTCTGGGATCTGAAGAAAAGATTGATTTTGACTTTTTTTTTTTTTTTCAGCATCTATTGGGTTTTATTAGGTACCATCAGTTAAGTCCAGGTTTTTTTTTTTTTTAATCTTAGGTTTACATATGGGAAGGTATTTGGGAGGAAGATGAAATGTGTTTCCTATTCTTCATTTATATTAAGTCATGCCTATTTCAAATTTCAACTCACAACTTACTGGATACATTGTCAATCTACTGATTCTCTGAGGAGCCCAAGAACCATATCCATTCATAGTATAAGAAACTGTCCCTCTTGAAAAGGGACTCCTGATGTGCATAAGTAACTCAAAATGAGTGGTTACATAATGAGACATGAATAATCAAAGCTTTAAAGCCATCATTGTAGTGTGTTTTTTACCTGCAAAGTAGCTCTGGATCCCAATAAGGCAGTGATGGATCTGAATCTCTGAGATGATGATTCATTAATTCAAATTTCACAGTAGATTCTCATCAGAAAATACACTATGTTTAAAATTTTCACTGATTCCCAAAACTTGATCCTCAGCAGTCTTAGTTGGAAAGGTATTTTGTATCTAGGCTCCGCACCTGTATCACTGGGGTTTTGTCGCTGGCCACATGCACCAAGGCTGGCAGGTTTGAACCTGGCCCGGGCCAGCTAAACAACAACAACAAAAGAAATGGCTGGGTATTGTGGTGGGCGCCTATAGTCCCAGGTACTTGGGAGGCTGAGGCAAGAGAATTGCTTAAGCCCAAGAGTTTGAGGTTGCTGTGAGCTGTGATGCGTTATGTCAGACATAATGAGACTTGATCTCAAAAAAAAAAAAGAAAAAGGTTCTCTAGACTCTCAAATGAGCTAATTCAGAGCATTCGTAGAGTAATGTCCTGATATTTTTTATTTTTGTTACAGAAATGTACATCCTGCCCGGTGAAAGTGAACCCATACCTGGTTAAAGTGACAGGTTAAGCCCCCTGCTTGCGGCTGGTGTATAATGTGAATAATCCTAGAAGAGTTGTGGACATTTTGTCTCCAAACATTTTCAAACATGAATTAAAGATGACAGTATGTTTGGGGGATTTTCAGGGAATATTTACTTGGGGCATATGGCATTACAAATGGAAATGTTTCACTTTTGCTGTCCCTGAGTGCGGCTCTTTGGAAGGTTTATTCTTCAGTGCCCTGAAGTTCCACCTGCCCCAAAGACGTGTGGTCGTCTGCTCATTAGCAAGGGCAATGTTTCCTTTCTTTTTTTATTTCTCTTTCAATTAAAAATGTACAAGTTGTGATTTAGAAATACATGATGCCTGTGGATTTTAAAATTGGATTAAAAAAGTTGTGGCAGAGAATACAGGGACCAACCTTTAATTATAGCTCTCACCAGCTCTGTACTTTGTGATGCCAACTTGGGGAGGCATCACCACCAAACAGGGCTTCCGTAACCAAGGTATCAGGCATCTCATCATGGGGTTTTCAGTTTGCTGTGGAGATGGAAAGGAAGAAACAGTGGAGGCAGCGGGTGCTGACTTAGGTAGCTGGGACTCTGAGAATCTCAAAGGCAGCATAAACCTCAGTGTGTGAGCTCCTAAAGAGCCAGAGGTGTTTTGTTGAGAGTTTTCGACTGATCACTAAACCAGGGCTGTCTGGTCATGGAGTTAATGAATTACTGAGGGAATGGAGTTGAGTAATCACACTGCTGAGTTCATGCTGCTGATTTTGAAATCCCCTGGTTATTGAGAAGGTGTAGGTAGAGTATTATGTACAGCTGAAGCTGAATGAAGAAACTGCACATTGACTCATATAGTCCTGGGGCTCAGGAGCACCAAGTTACCTGAGTCAGGGTCCAGATGGCATAGTAGAAGTGAAATGGATGGGCAGCTGGCTCTGTTAGGGTGGTAGCTGAACTTGGGAGGAATGAAGGTTGTGCTGCTCAGCCACACCTCCCTAAGCCTTGGAAGGGAAGGCCAAGGGTTTCTAGATGTTTCTACTCTTTTTTTTTTTTTGAGACAGAGTCTCCTTGCCATGGGTTGAGTGTGGTGGCATCGTCATAGCTCACAGCAAACTCAAACTCTTGGGCTTAAGTGATCTTCTTGCCTTAGCCTTCTGAGAAACTGTGACTACAGGGGTCCTCCACAACACCTGGCTATGTTTTCTACTTTTAGTACACACAGGGTCTTGTTCTTGTTGGTCTGGTCTCGAACTCCTGAACTCAAGCACTCAACCGGCTGTGGCCTCCCAGAGTGCTAGGATTATAGGCATGAGCTACCAGGCCTGGCCTTTTCCCATTCTCTGAGAGAAACAGGAAGCTTGGATTTTTATGAATCATCTTTTTTTTTCTTTTGCAGTTTTTGGCCAGGGCTGGGTTTGAACCCACCACTTCCAGCATATGGGGCTGGCGTCCTATTCCTTTGAGCCACAGGCGCCGCCCATGAATAATCATTTTACTTTTAACTATTGGCAAGTGATCAAAAACATTCTAAAATGCCATATAGGCCAAACCAAGTGTGGCAATGAGCTGCCAGTTGCACCCCGCTGTCCTGTAGGCTCTGATGTTTCTTAGCTGTGATAATGGGCTGGCCCAAGGCTGGCTTTCTCTTCTTCCCCATGAGAGTTTCGGGGGGGTGCTCTGGAGTGTGTTCAGGGCTTTTCTGGCAAGCAGGCAGCTCACCCTCTAGTAGTAGTGAAAGCTTTTCCTAGAAGTCCACAGTCATGGCCAGCTGGACTTCCCTCTGAGGTGTGACTTCTGCTCCTGGGCCTTTGTGTCACATACAGGCAGGTGGAGCTGGATTCTTGGCCTGTTTGTGTGTTTTCCCGCAATCTCAGAGGACCTGCATTTGGACCCTGGGTCACACTTGCTCAGTGCAAAGAACACTGTGGGGATAACGTGGGACGAAGTGCTGGGGGCTGGCTGGATAGGGACACGTTCCGAAGATATTCAGTCTCCCAGGATTCTGCTCTTGATTTTCAGCCCATCCTGAGACTTCTGCACTCCCCCAGGACAGTGGAAGTGGTTCTCTGGCACCTTTTCTCAAGGTGGGGTCCCTGGTTTCTGCGTCAGACCACCTGTGGGTGGTAGGAAATGGACAGTATCATGGGCCCCTCCTGCCCAGACCCACAGGATTTTAAATGCCCCCCAGGAGGTTATTGTGCACACTGAACTTTGAAAACCATGGATGGAGGGATGATAGACGCACTGGGCAGTAGGGTCTTGTGATTCCCAGTCATGTACTATAGGCCCCGCCAGGCAGGAATGCGTGGATCAGGGGGGCCGGGAGTCAACTGGCTGATTCTGGCTCATAGCCCAGAACCTAACAGGAAGTATTAAGTGGAAGTGTGTATTAAGTATTAAGTGGTGCCTGTCCAGCACCAACTTCATGGGTGTGCAGTGAGGGCAGTCGTGTGGGGCCCCACACTTGGAAGGGGCCCCTGCACTTGGGGTTTAATGCTCTGTAGTCACAGTCTTGAAATTCTTAATTTTATTTTTGAATTTGTGTCTTTTCAGTAAAGGCTGACAAGAGGATGGGGCAGGTACAGGGTAGTGCTGCCTCTCTAACTTCCCTACAGTGGCTGTTCTGAGGCCTACTTTCCATCCCTCCCAGGGACTTCTGCTACCCTTCATCCCATAGGGGCCTGGGTGCAGGTGCACAGCAGGTTAGGATCGGGCATGTGCCCTGTGTGCTGAGTAGCAGGGCAGGCAGTGGGTACCCGTGAGGCTCTGCATGTGCCCCATGATTATCCTTGTGCCCAAGGAAGTGCAATGGTGAATAGCAGATTTAAAAAATACCATGGAGGTCCAAGGAGAGACTGCTGATGAAAGGAAGATGTTTTTCCTGCTTTTTGAATATGAGGCCCAACATTTTGAATTTGCACTAAAAATTCTACTTGCTGACCTGAGTGACTCTGTGCATGAATCCTGTTCTTGGTGGATTTGTCTTATTGGTGGCTCACATCAATGAAGTAACACGCCCCTTCCTCTTGGTTTTCCCCTTTTCTCCCTTTTAGCAACTTTTCATTCTGAAAATATCTAAAAGTCTTCCATATGTTTGTAATATTTTTTACCTTATACACTCTAGTAAAAGTTCCTTGTAAATTTTATGCAAGAGTTTTGAAGATTCAAAGAGAACTGCTAAGAACGATCCTAATTACATGGTTTCTCCAATAAGTTAATGTTCACTTTTCACTGCACAAATTGGTTATGTTGTTAAGCCACTTATGGGTGGTGTGCATGGCCTCACCTTGTCAGGCAGGATAATAAATAAATGGAATATACTTGGCACACGGTATGTGCTCAGGGAAAGTTTGCAGTAAGAATGGGAGGGGAGGATTAGAATGTGCATGTATTGGTAAAGGTTTTTATTATTTGAAAGGATGAGCAGCTGATAACACTGGGTCTAATTATTTTCAAGTGAAAGTTGCCATAATCTGTGTCTCTTTCCATGGCTCATCTGCACTGGTCATCTACCATGTTCTAGTGGGAGCCCTCTGCCCTTGGCTGGCATGACAGCCTTCCTTTGGTTTTTCTCTGGTTCTCTTGGCTGCTCCTTCTTAGTCTCATTTACTTTGACCTAACCTCTAAATGCTGGAATTGCCAAGGGCTTCCTCCTTTGCCTTCTCTTCTTCCTCATTCTGTATTATCCTTGTGTAGTAGCTAAGAACACGAGCTCAGGAGCCATGCTGTTTAGGTTTAATTGCTACTAATTATGGCAATCTTGGGTGGCTTTTTGGTCAGATTATAATTTTCCATGAGCTTCTGCTCCAAAGTTTTATATCAAGTAAAGATGAGATGTTATCATAATGATACCTTCCTCATAAACGTGTGTGAGAATTAAATAATTCATGTTAATTCCTGTAAGTGAATAGGAAATGTTACTAACTGTTAAGTTAGATATTTGGGCTTCTGCTTCTGGCTATACTGAACTGGCTTGTAGCAGACCAATCTTCATACCCAGAACAACAGATAAGCTAACTAAAGGACCAAAAGTATTTGTTTGAAGGCTCCAGAGAGCTATGAAGGCAGCCAAGACTTAATAGGCCAAGTCCAGCTGCCAGCAAAGCTGTGGTGGCCAAGGCTGCTCAAGGCCTGGGAGCCCACCTCTCATACCAGTGTGCCCAAGATGGAGGACATGGAGTCAAGGGGAATATCTTGGAGCTTTCAGATTTAGTGTCTGCCTTGCTGAGATTTGGACTCATGTGGGGCCTGGTACCCATTTATTTTGGTGGATTTGTCTCTTTTGGAAGGGGGAATGTTAATCCTATGCCTGTGTAACCATTGTGTCTCAGAAGTAAATAACTGTTTTTGATTTTACAAGGTCATGGCTGGAAGAAACTTGTGCTGAGTCTCAGATGAGACTTTGGACTTTTAAGTTGGTGCTGAAATGAGTTAAAACTATGAGGACTGTTGGCAACGGATGATTGTATTTTGCAGTGTGAGAAGGACATGAAATTTGGGGGAGCAGGGATAGAATGCCATAGTTGGGATGTTGTTCCCTCCAAATCTCATGTTGAAATTTGATCCCCAATATTGGAATTAGAGCCTAGTAGAGGGTGTTTTGGTCATGGGGATGGATTGCTCCTGAGTAGATTAATGCCCTATCTGGGGTAGGTAGGGGAGTGAGTGAGTTCTCTTGTTAGTTCCCACGCAGGAGCTGGCTGTTAAGAAGAGCCTGGCACATCCTCCCCTTGCCTCCTCTCTCACTGTGGATCTCTGCACACACCGCTCCCCTTTACCTCCTGCCTTGAGTGGAAGTAGCCTGGGGCTTTCCCCAGATGCACCATCTTTCAGCCAGCAGGATCATGAGCCAAATTAGCCTTTTCTTCATTATACATTACCCAATCTAAGATATTCTTTTTTAGCAACACAAATTGTTTATTTGAAATGTAGAATAAGCAAATATATAAAGATAGAAAGTTGGTTAGTGGTTTCCAGGGGTTAGCGAGCCTGTGTGTGGAAATGAGGAGAGACTGCTATGGATTTCTTGTTGGGGTGATAAAGCTGTTTTGAAATTGATTGTGGTGGTGGATACACAACTCTGCGGATATAAGTCAGGCAATCACTTACTTTAAAGAGGTAAATTATATGGTATGTGAATTCTATTCTAGTAAACCTGTTACCTCCCAAATGGAGATGAAACAAAGATGCTTCTGGAAAACAGAAACTGAGGAACTTCATTGCCAGCAGATTCTCAGTACAGAAACACTGCAAAGGGTTCTTTAAGCAGAAGGAAATTATCATAGATAGAACAACAGAAACACGGGAAGAAATGAAACTGTGTGGGTAAATGACTGACCAAAATAATACTGTCACAAATCTTAAAATACATTTCTCAACATCTCAAAAGGTACAAACATATTTAAGTGGTCTAGTGCCCTTAAACTGTCTGGAAAGTGATAACACAAATTTATAGTAGTTTCTGCTGAGTCAGGAAGATATGTTATTATTTTTAGGGTAAATTTCTAAAAGAATTACTAAAAGATTATATAACTGGGAATAAATAGAATAATGGAAAAGAATATGGAAGGTTAAGACAGTAGATTTAACCATATTTGGCAAGAACAGAGAAAGAAAGAAACTATTAACATGTAGATAAAATACTGAACATGTACATCTGATCACTTTAAGTTAACAGATTTTTACTACATATTTTTTATTTAAACATTGTCAAATTGCATTACAAAACAATGTTATATTTATAAGACACACATCTTAAATATGTGGGCACCAGTTATAAATACAGGACTGCAAGAAGATAAACCATGAAACACTAGCCAAAAGAAAGTGGTATGGCTGAATTAATAACAAATGACGTCATCTTTAAGGCAAGAGTCATAACCAGAGATGAGGGGGAAATTTCAGAGAGCTAAGAATGTTGGTCCACTAGGAAATATTTGTCTGCACCTAATAAATAACCAAACTAAATATGTCAAATATTGGCAGAGTTAGAGGGAAAAATAGAAAAGTTCACTGTTGCAGGAGAAGAGTAACATGCCTCCTTGTAGAATATTAAGCAGATACAGAGCAGCAAGGATAGATTTGACTTCTCAGTTAACAAATGCTGCAGTTTCTGAGGACATATGCTTTCCCTCTATTCTGTCTATTGGGATGTAAGTAAGTCTCAAAAAATTTCAAAGAATTGAAATCATACGGAGTATATTTTCTTTTTACTTTCCTTTTTTTTTTTTTTCAGTTTGACCAGGGCTAGGCTTGAACCTGCCACCCCTGCTATACGGGGCCGGCACCCTACTCCTTGAGCCACAGGTGCCTCTCGGAGTATATTTTCTGACCATAGTGCAATTAAACTAGAAATTAATAAAAGAAGGTACTTGAATCATCCTAAGTGTTTGGAAGTTGTGCGATACACTTCCAAATAATCCCTGCGTCAAATAAGAAAACTCAGTGAAATTTGGAAAACATTTTGAACTAAAGATAATAAAAATGTAGCATATCAGAGCCTGTGGGCCATAGCTAAAATTTAAATTAGAGGAAAATTATAATTCTAAATGTATATAATTGAAAGGACTGAAAATCTTAAGATTTTACAGGTTAGGAAGAGAACATATTAAACACAAAGAATGTAAAGGGAAAAAAAAGAACAGAAATTAATGAGATAGAAAACAAAGTTAGAGAAAAAGCAGTATTATCAAAAGTTGGTTCTTTGAGAAGACTAATAGTGTTGATACAAGGATCCCTCTTATTGAGAGAAAAAACTGAGAAAGTACTAGTTACAATATCAAGAAGGAGAAAGGGACGCCACCATGGGTCTCCAGACACAGGAGCTGCTATCTTTAGGCATGACAGCACACCTGTGAAATTTCTTTCTTTTTTTTTTTTTGAGACAGAGCCTCAAGCTGTCACCCTGGATAGAGTGCTGTGGCATCACAGCTCACAGCAACCTCCAGTTCCTGGGCTCAAGCAAGTCTGCTGCCTCTGCCTCCCAAGTAGCTGGGACTACAGGTGCCTACCATAACACCTGGCCATTTTTTGGTTGCAGCCGTCATTGCTGTTTGGTGGGCCGGGCTGGATTTGAACCCGCCAGCTCAGGTGTACATGGCTGGTGCCTTAGCCCGTTGAGCCACAGGCGCCGAACCACACCTGTGAAATTTCAAAAGCCATGTTTTATTCATGCACCAACTCCCAAATCTTATTTCTTTACACAGCATCTCCACTTGTTTTAGTTATAACTTGCTAAACCCCAAAATTCCAATTTTATCCTCTTTGCCCAAACAGCTTTTTGTCCAGTGTCTCCCGTATTGGCAAATGGTACCACAACTTTCTGTTTGGTAATCCTTTTGCCTGTCTGTGTTGGACATGTCCACATCTAGTCACTCAGTTCAATGACTTTTCCTTCCTCCCTCCCATCCCCACTGCCACCTTCCCCGTGTCACCCATCTTTCTTTCTCTCCATCTCCACTGCTTCCACTGTTGTCTAAGCTACTTTCAAATTGCCTTCAGTTCTGGCAGTGCCTTCCTCATTTGTCATCTGCCTTCCATCCCCACTCGG
The DNA here is from genome assembly GCA_963573935.1 of Arctocebus calabarensis. NCBI lineage: Eukaryota > Metazoa > Chordata > Mammalia > Primates > Lorisidae > Arctocebus > Arctocebus calabarensis. The sequence goes on along the minus strand of CAUYON010024610.1, from coordinate 7,322 downwards.
CAAAGTGGGTTCTGCATGCATTTGCTTACAGCCGTTCCACTGCACACCTCCTCATCGCCCTAGAACCGAGTCTAGTCTCTTGTGGCCTGGAAGCCTCCTTCCCCAGAGCCCTTGGCTTGCCTACCCTCAATTCTTCCCCTCCTCAAACTCCTCCTTGTGGTGGGCTTTTGCATCCACCATACCTCGGTCCTTGCAACCCACACCCCTCCCCCAGTGAAAACAAGAACAGACAACAAAGGTGACTAACCCACTGTGTTCCTCACTCCCCCGAACTCCAGGCAGCTTCTGGATGATGAGTCCTACCCAGGTCTCTCTGTAACCTGGTCTGTCTGGCTCATGTTATTTCCCTTGGACACAGGGTAGTGCTTGTGCTCTTCATTTTCAGAGAGAAGCAAAGGAAACTACTGTTAATTTGAATTAGTGAATAAATGAATAATAATGAACAATAATAATCCCTGAAACATAGTGCTGCTACTGTTTTTGAACTTGAATAAAGTAAAGAGAAAATGTAAAAAGGTACCTGTAAACCTAAGTAAATATGTTCTAGCAGAAAATTTTGATGTGTTTTTGACTGTTTATTTAATGATAACAAGGTATTTAAAACAATTCAAATATTTACCTATTTACCAGATTATCACTCTCTCTAAACTTAAGCTCTTAATGGGTGAAACCCTGCCTTTGTCTTTCTTGCAGAATTTGGCAGAAGCCTTTGCTTTTGGTTGGTGAGCTGGGCACTTTTTTTGACTTAAATAGAAATCTGGGGCTTGATTTGGAAACTGCTTAAATCGATTTCAGGACGTTGCTGCTCTTGCTTAGGTTGGTGGCCACGAATAACATAATTTATTAAAGGTTTCTGAGGAAGTAAAATCCAATCATTTTCAAAGTAGACACATTCATTTTATTTTATAAACCATATATGCTGGATCTTCACAAACATTCTTGTACTTCACTCCAAAAACATTTACTAAAGTATCTGTGGTGCTTGTTCCAAAGAGGCTAACTGGATCTCTGAGGACTAAAAATTTAAATATGATTTGTTGGGGTTAGGCAACAGGACCTATTTCTTCCGGTATCACGTAAATCGGTTTCATGTGTGTTTCTTTCTTTTTTTTTTCCTCTGAGATTGGATTTATTCTGCTCCACCTAAAACTTAACCAAAGGCTGTGACACGTCCCTTGGGACTAAAACCTACATTGTGGACCTTGCGTCCCTTCCTTCCCCCAGAGATGCTGCTACCTCTGGAGTGATGGGCAGCTGCCGGGGTCAGCATGGGAGGTAGAAAGGGATTTGCTGGGGGCTAGTTTCATGTACTCGTTCTCAAATAAAAGTGACCAAATGTTACTTATATTTTTAAAATACATAAACTTGACTATAACTTCATGCAAAGCTAATAATTTTACACTGTGAAATGCATTGTATACACAAAGGAACGTGCATGGAGGGTGTCTCTAATTTGAAGGATGAGGAAAGGAAGACCACATCTTCACTGTCCACCTTGGGAGACGCCAGAGGGCAGCCCCAGAGTGAATGCCCTCCACCTTGTCCCTCTGTAGTGATTGTTACAGGGTTGGGGGAACCAGAGGCTGTAAAGCGAGGATTCTATGTTGGTTTTTTTATGGATTGTGAAAGGGACACGTGGCACTGTTTGCTGGAAAGCTGTCTTTCCCAACGTTGTAGCTTGTCATCTAAGTCCCCTTTCTCATCTCTGCTGCATTTAGAAGGGACCACAAAATCTAAAGAAGCCACAGGCTTCATGGCTGCCTAGCAACAGAAGCACCATTTGAGGGAGAGATGGGTGCAGCTGTCTTAGAACTGACCAACTGAAACACCAAGGGCTTTTGTGCTGCTCCTCGAGCTGCAGTGAGCCCTAAGTGGGGCCCTCAGAGGGAGGCTTGGCTTAGTTTAGAGCCAGGAGCAGGCCAGCTTCCTGCGCATGTGACCAGGGCAGTCAGAAGAACCCTGTGCTTGCAGTTGCTATATTGAAACTCTTCATAGTTTTATCTTTTGTTTTGTGTTTTGTGAGTGAATGTCGAGGGGCCACGGTCTTCTCTGTCTTCTCTCCCTCCCTGGAGGGGGCTGGGCTGACCGCTCCGGCCTCTACTTTGGCTCCCCTCACTTGCTTTTGCCCAGCTGCTGCTGCTGTCCTCACCTCTAGTCGGGGTTTGGGCTCAGGGACTGTCAGGGATGCATGTGTTTGCTCTGTGATGTCTCAGGGCTGGACTGCTGTGTCATGGCACATTCAATGGGCAACTTGGTGGGGGTGAGCCTCTCACCTTGTCCCCATCCATGCGCAGAGCACGTCCGGTGTGAAAGTGGTACACCCTGTGTGCTGTGGGTTGGGGTGGCAGCTCGTGGGAGGAGATGGACTTGAAGTCAGAATTTCAAGCTCTGGGTCTGCTGGGCAGTTCTGGCTTGGGTCAGTTTGGCTGACTCCTGCTGGGCTTGCTCCTGTGTCTGTCGCCAGCTGGTGGGTCATCTGGAGGCACCGAGATTCAGGTTGCCCTCACTTGACATGTGATGGTTGGCAAGCTCTGGACAGGGGCCCGAGACGTTCACTCTCCAGCAGGTTACCCCAGCGTCTTCAGGTGGTGGCAGAATTCCAGGAGCAGCAGGAGAGGACAGCCCCAGTGAGCTCTCTGCTAGATCACGTCTGCTGCCACCCCATTGGCTGAAGTAAAATGCCAGGCAGCCCAGACTCCAGGAGGAGAGGCCCATCTGCCGCTGGGAAAGGGGCTGCAAAGCCACCTTGGGAGGCTGTGAAGGAACCACAAAATCTATGGCTGGGGGACCAGTTAAACCACGGAAGCAAAAGATGTTTATTTGAGATTTTCTTTAGGTTTTTTTTTCTTTTTAAAATCAGCAAATATAAAACAAAAAATCAGCATATATTTTCTCACATTTGAACTATTATCAAAATTAGTTTAGAAGATAGCTTAGTGTATATACATATGTATTTATAAGATGGTTCTGTGCTAGTCTATTTCAGGGTTACATGGAAATTTTATTGCCTACGCTAGGGATCAGCTGCTGCCCAAACCTAGATAATCCTTAAACCACCCCAGTAATGTGCCACTGTCCTGGAGTAAGGAAGGGGCAAAATAGGTAGTCGAGATGTGACATCAGCCTTATTTTCAGATGATTGTTTTTTTTTTGAGGATGATCCCACCCTTTCTAATTGAATGCACTGTCCCTGTAGGAACTGTCAAAAGAGCACAGCATCACTTTGCACAGCCCCTCACGAGGAGCAGAGGTCTCCTTCCTATGTCTTCAGAGAAGGGGGGCCAATTTTATTGGTGCGTTTTGACCCTAGTGGAATGGCACAAAATCCAGGGTATTTGGAAGGACCCTTACTACAGATCTGGGAAGGGCTCCCCTCTGAGCACCCCACCCCCTACCAAAACCCTGGTCACTGGCTGTAGGAGCTGCAACCTGGTCTGAAGTCTTCCTGCTGCGCTGCTGTCACTGCCCCTGAATTTCCCTAATCCCTGCACTTCTATAATAGCCCTGTAACTTATCTTCCCACATGGCTCCTGGCTTTGTCTGATGTCCTGAAGTGCCCGGCAGTGTCCTGGCCACCAAGCCTAGAGCCAAGAAAGGAGTGTGGGGACATGCTGCCTGGGGATCAGGGTTGACATGAAGAGTCAGGAAATTCCAGGGTCCAGTAAGTCATTTGGGAGGAGGTTTGAGTGAGGGGAGGGGATCTGGTTGCCTCTGCTAAGTAGTGATTGAGACTCCCCATCAGGGACTGGCCTGGCAGGGAGGGGTCCAAGTCCTCACTCTGTAGGGAAAGTTGGAATATTACTGTCTAAATCTTTATAATAACCAGGTTGGAATTAATCACCACTCACTACCTATTCATATTGCTTTTGTGTTCTTTTGGAAGTTTATTACTCTTAGTTACTACCAACAAGTTTGAAGAATTCATTGATTGTACCTATCAATTTTTTTTTTTATAAAAGTGAAGCCTAAACCTGACCCCCCTCAAATATTTAGGGGATTTCATGGTTTCAATGTATCAGTCTGGCCAAAAAGCACTTTAGCCTTACTTCTTGGCTCATGTGATGGTTTAAATATTAATCTCATGTGTCTCAGATATAATGATCTGGCAGGGCTTGTGCGGTGGAGTGGCTTGGGCACTGTGGCTTGTGTGGTATCTTTGCAGGCTGCTGTGTTGTTAGGGTCCCTTTGGAGCACACGTGTCCCGTCTCCCTAGGCAGCCAACCTCTGAGCCTGCCCCCCTCCTATGACACTGCTGTGGGAGGGGGAGGGGGGAAAGGGGCCTGTGTTCACCTTCTCTTTTTCAGCTGAGAAACTCACCAGCACTCATGGGGAAGGGCTCGACCACCCATTAATTAGAGGATTGGAACGGTGACATTTGACTTAGGAAGTAATGGCAGCCTTTATCCTGGAAGGGAGACTTGGGCAGTTTTATGGAGGATGCTAATTGTAGTGCGTGGAAGGAATATCACTGAGGGTGGACTTCCACACGTGTGACAGTTGATTTAAATGGTGTTTTATTCTCTTTTGTGTTCTATTTGCGTGTCATACTTATTCAATGAAATGATCTCTTTGAGGGAAGGAAGTGATTATGTGTTCCTTGGTGTCCTGCCTGTGCCTGACATATAATTTTGTTAAAATTGAACTATGGAAATGGTAGCAGTTCATGCTGCCCAGAATGTGAGGAGAGGAATGGTGAGAATGGGTGTTTGACCTAAGGTTTGGGATACTTTCAGCAGAAGGCTGGGGAGATTGTGATTCTGTGCTGGCCGGGGGCACATGGAAGCAGATACCTGCCAGGCCAGGGTCCATTAATATGGGATGCTCATCCTGGGCTGCTGGGAATAAAGTCTGAAAGTATGGGATGGAAACGACGGGCACAAAAGCCACTAGTACATCCCCACATCCTCCCCAACTAAGGAGAAGGGTGTGGGTAGGGCTTAGGAGGATGGTGAGGACCAAAGCCTGGTCTAGGTATCTTGGCCTTTCATCCTCTGCCTATTGTCTTTGCTTTATTATTATTATTTTTTTATTGTTTGAGATTCATTGAGGGTACAAAGAATTAGGTTATAGGGATTGCATTTGTTAGGCAAAGTCCTTCTTATAATTGTGTCCTGTCCCCAAGAGTTGTGCCATATACCGTGACTCCCTACCCACTTCCCTCACTTTGGACACCTCAGCTGAATGGGTGGAGAAGGCCAGAAGCAGTTTGTGCTGGCCTTGTTGGCCTGCTGACCTGTTAGGGGTCGATTGTTAAATGCTCAGAAATTTTGAGAGCATGTTGTCAAAGATAGCCATTATTAAAAATTATAGAAACTTACAACTGAGTAAATTATTTTAAAAAGAAAGATACCATTCAAAACATGTCACTTCCTAATTATTTTACTTTGTTTTGCTACCTCTGTTCTTGAGATTACATACATTTTATCTGTGTGGCAGAAACACCATATTCTGGTGAGTGACTGTGCACCCTTTTTCAAGCAGCTGTAGAAATTAACAGCAAGAACAAGCTGCCAGTGATTATAGCTATGCACATGTCCACTGTATGTGTTAACAGGTCCTGTTTCTTATGGAATTTTCCATCTTAGAATGATAAAGTTTGATTTAATTCCACAGGAGATCCTTGGCCCAGGGACACCTTCTGCAGGAAGCTCTTCCTTTTTGCTGCTTCTGTATTTAAATGCCTCCTCAGAGCAGATGTTCTGCCTTTAAAAGGCCAGTCAAGAACGCTGAAATTCACCAGCATGCCTTCAGTAGTTATGAGGGGCAGTCTGTTATTGGAGAAATAAAACAAGTGAATCAAATAGGATTAACCCCTTCAAATGATTTAACTAGGTATTTCCAACAAATAATAAAGAACAAATTCCTTTCATTCTGTTGAGGATAACCAGAGACAAGGAACTGTGGGGTCTCTAACAAGAATTAACAGCCTGTTACAGATGCGGATTCTAAACAAGATGACAGTCTATGTTTCTCTTCTTGAGGATAACAGCAAAGCTTTTGCTATCAAAGGAGGCTAATTCCTTGTTTGAAATCTCATAGCAGATTATCAAGCATTCATCTAGATTAGTGGTTCTCAACCTTCCTAATGCTGCGGCCCCTTAATACAGTTCCTCATGTGTGGTGACCCCCCAACCATAAAATTATTTTCGTTGCATGTTGCATGACCTTGAATCAAACTGCTGGTATTTGAATCCCAGCTCTACCGTTTACCAGACGGTGACACTGGGGGGTTCCTCAGATTCCTCGTCTGTAACATGGGGATAATAGAACTTTCAGAGTCTGTGAGAATCAAATGACTTACTGTGTACAAATGCATAAAACAGTTCCCGGAGCATAATAACATGTAAGTGTGTGTTAAATAAAATGTTTTAGCAAAGAGACTGGTAGCAAAGAGACGTAATTTCCTGGTTGATATGTAGCAATTTGGATGTTTTACCATTCATATGGAGAATGTTTCAGTTCACTTGTAAAAATGTTTACTGAAGAATGATTATTTAATGTGCCAGGTGTGACCACCGAATCTGGATAATAATAATCACACTAAGTAATCTCACTGAATCAAAGGAAAGAGCATGTTTTCCCCATCAAATTTGCCTAGTAAGCCCTGTGACTCTTAATCTGTGGTTATATTGGCATTGTGATCTTGGTTTCCACTGCCTAAATGTATGACTTCTCCCCAGCCCCCAGAAAGAGGCGCTGGCCCAATGCCCAGATGGTCCTGTCAGTGCCACTCCTTTATCAGATGCTTTACCCATCTGCTTGGGATGCAGTGTGCTTCCCATCTACCTGCACTAACTTACTAGCTCTTCTGGTTATGATCCACCTTGTAGAATTTTGCTTGCTTTATTATTTGTTTATTTATATTTTGAGACAGAGTCTCACTCTGTCACCTTGGGTAGAGTGATTCAGTGTCATAGCTCATAGTGTCACAGTGTCATAGCTGAGCCTGAGACCTCAGTCTCTTAGGCTCAAGAGATCCTCTTGCGAAATGCAAATCAAAACTACTTTGAGATACCATCTAACCCCAGTAAGATTAGCCCACATAACAAAATCCCCAAACCAGAGATGTTGGCGTGGATGTGGAGAAAGGGGAACACTTCTACACTGTTGGTTGGAATGCAAACTAGTACATTCCTTTTGGAAAGATATTTGGAGAATACTTAGAGATTTAAAATTAGATCTGCCATTTGATCCTATAATTCCTTTATTGGGTATATATCCTGAAGACCAAAAATCACATCATAATAAAGATATATGTACCAGAATGTTTATTGCAGCCCAATTCATAATTGCTAAGTCGTGGAAGAAGCCCAAATGCCCAT